>VYZU01045421.1:0-13639 GCA_013401355.1 Ceyx cyanopectus | reverse complement strand
GGAAAAAGGAAGGTTTTACCTCATACCCCAAAATATCAAACATCCAGGAAAGGGAGATCTCTGTTCAAACTGCTGCTTTGCTCCCTTTTGCTTACCAAGTACTGTGTGTGAGCCTCTCATTCTCCAGTTGCAGCTGTTGCACTTTGCTAAAAATGCTAATTTCTTGAGTACATCTATTCAGGACCTGTGGATACACACCCCTTGTGGCAATAAATTTATTTTACTTTAGTGTTTTCTAAAGACACCTTATCAGAATTTCCTTTCTCTTTTTGCCACTCCTTCTTCAGCCTTCACTACAGTAGGCACAGGAAGACAAGCCTCAACTTTCTTCTGCAATACAAGTAGCCTTCAGAACACACATTCTAGGTTTAAATTCCTCCTTCCATAGCATCAATTGAACTTGGCATGTTTGGTTGGACCCTTGCACATTTTCTTTTGGCAATCTCACTGCAACCATGGCTCTAGTACAATAGTAGTGGCCACTATCACTGGAGTAGACTTTGAGGATCTTAAAGAATCCTGCCCTTCTACAAATATAATGAGAGCTCTTCATTTCTCTTCCTTATCACTTTGTACACAGATTTATTCCTATTCCTGTTGCCTTTGATGTTACATACCTTCTTTTCAGAATACAGTAATTCATGAGGTCTTTACTCATGGCCATAAACGTTGCATTTTAAGCTGTTACCCTTGAAGTCTTTGAACTACCCCAAACTCAACATTAATTTTCCTGGGTTATTCGCCTTGAGTTAATTAGTTCTCTGTACTGTCTGCCCACATCTTTGATTTGTTTTAGAGGTTTGCTTACTTGCACAGAAAAAGATATCTTCTTCCCACGTGTGAGTGAAGTGAAATAATGGTCCTCAGTATTCTGCAAGATTATTAATTCAGGAAGCTGAAAATCATATTGTCATTCTCTATGGGAAAACCTATTATTATATCACCATTAAGTACTGATTAAATATACATTGTCCTTGTATAAATATATTATGCTAATAGTCCTTCCATGATCTTATAATACTTCAGGATTACTCCAAAGCCAATACATGTAGGTAATCCCATTTTTTTTTAATTGTTAATGTATTAATTTTCCTCTGCATAGTCCATCAGATAACAGTTACAGGAGAGTGATTGTGGAGCATAAGCAAAACTTTGGATTTGTAACAAGTTTCTTAAAAGCTCTATAAACATAAAGTTTTTAGATTGATTTATCTTGTTAGAGCTAGTATGGAGTAATCTGCAGACAAACTTGAGTTAATAGCACTGATGCAATGGATAGATTAAGTTACCTCCCTTTGTGTGTTCACTCTACTGCATCAAAAGTGACAATTTTATTGTGCAACTTTTGTTTTCTCATGCTGCCAAATTCTGCACTGCTAACAGAATCTGAGCTACTTCAAAGCTTGTTCACATTTCTCTCCCAAATAACTGCAGCATAGGGATGCTCTCATTCAAGCATAACTTCAAATATGGCACAGGCATTTGGGTGGAATAATGTGCTAGTCCCTGTCATTCTTCTGTGAAATATATCCAGAGGACTCACTTTCAAATCACTCTCTGAAGGGAAAGGTCTTGGAAAGATTTATTGTCCCTGTGGAAGACAAGAGCATTGGTTGGGATTTTAACATTACAGCTTGGCTTACTGGATAACTGGAATGCAGAGAGATGTAAGAACTTGAGGAGACGTAGCAACAACATTCACCTGAATGCATATTATTAAGAATAACATTTTACAAAGTGCATTTATGAAAGAGTTGAAATACAAAACATTTAAAGTCATGAAATTGCAAATGTTTAAATAATGTGTTGGAATAGTATCCAGGATCAACTTACATTTACTTTTTCATTTTCAGTCAAACAAAACCATGTTGTGTCACGTGAGGAGAGGTACATAGCTTTACAGGTACTGTTCACACCTTTTGAGGCATGTTTTCAACACTGTTGGTGTATTAGTGTAGTACAAAATTCTTCACTGCAAGAATATTTTGTCAGTGTCTTTTAAATTATGGAACACTGAAGACATTTTTCATTTAAAATAATATAAACAAAATTAAATGAGAAGTATGGAATAAAATTTAACTTTGAAACAGTATTTTTTACAAAGTATTTATGATATAACAGATCAATTTAACACCTGTGATTTCTTTCTTAAGATGGAAAAGACTGGTGGAAAATGAAGGAAGCTGGGAAGAAAATGACCCTGAAGAAGGAAAACAGTTGGGTAAGAGAGATCATTTAAAGAAAAAAAACCCTTTATGGTCTCTTTGGATAGCTCAATCCATTTGATTTTGTTTTGGATTGGTTTTGTTTGTGTGTTTGTTTTTACACATAGTAAGAATGATTTGAGGATGCACCAGTTTGTCTGAATTAAAGATAGATTAAGCAACATAAATCAGGGAAGTGAGCTGTTCTATGCAATCCAAACTACTCCAGCAGAAATGTGTGAAAGCTATGTCTGCCCAATTGAGCAGCAGGTACTTTCTAACAGAGTTGTGTAAAATGCATGAAAACTACTTGCATATTTTCTTCACTTATTTGCATGTAGGTTGTTGGTGTTTTTTGGTAGACTGATGTCTTAGCTGAATACTTATAATGTGGTCTTTAGTCTCAGAGCAACAGAAAGGTCCTTTTGCAAACAGAGCCCCCTGTTAGTCCTTTAAAATCTCAAAAAGCAAACAAGGCTTCATTCAGCTGCCATTTTTTACTTGAAGAGGAACTGTGATGGGGAATCACAACAGTCATCTACATTTCTCTCTGAAAATAATCCTGCTGGGCAAATATGTAATTAAAAAAGTCACACATAGTAGTCAATGATATGAGGTTCCTGATGAACTGTTGCCTGTAATAAATGGGAAGCAAAAGAGTTGAGAGCCTGAGATCCAAAATACAGGAGGCAACTTTGTCCACCCGTGCCAGGGACTGGCCAGGACAAGGTGAGGACCTGTCTGGGTTCTCAGACAGTACAGAGCATCAGCAAGAACTCAAAGCACAAAGCCAGGTCCCACAGAACCAATGAAACAGGGTATAGCAAGTTCTCTTGCCTCAAATAATCTTGCTGATGTTTAATAAACTCTTGCCCTGGGCACCTCTTTGAGTGTGGCAGATTTGAATAGCACCAGAGCTTTTGGGTAACACAGCACTTACTTTGTAGACAGCAGCAGAATATTCTGCTAGCAGCCACTCAGTTGCTCTCTTGTGTCAAACAGTTGCTACCCAGATGCTCTCAAGTACTACACTGTGTTGACACAAACTCTCTGCCATGTGCAACTATTTATACATTCTCAATCTTCAGTGAGATGTGAGGGCAGCTCTGTTTTTCCTTTAAAATGCCTATGACCTCCTTTCAGGTAGTTGCAGAGACAGACACCATCTCTCAAAAAATTTTAGCCCAGGCATTATCAAAGCTGGACTGACAGCTGCAAAAGTCTGATGCTTTGTCTTGGGCTCTGGGCTGTGCTTTGCACCCACATGTACAAAAGTGAGATGGAAATCTTAATTCACATAAAGATCTGTTGCACTGAAGCATGGAAGAGTGGGGAAGGGATTCCTATTGCCAGCTTAGGTGCATGTTAGGAGCATTTTGGATTTGTGCATCCTTGGGTACTCCAAGCAGCAGGACTAGCTGAGAATCTATATAATCAGTTCCTCAGGAGCTGGAGTCAATCTCCTCTGCCCAGATAGGGAGCTTCCTGACCTCTATCTTGGTGCAGCAAGAGGCAGATCAGTGAGCAGCAATACATGGAGCAAGTACTGAAATCTAGCAGTTTGTTTATGCAAATGCCTTCAGTATGATTTGTTATCCTGCATAATATGTCATCTGCAGTGTGTAGAGAAGCTGAGTTCTTTTAAATGTGTAAAAATACTATAATGGCAATTACTTAACCCAGATAATGTTTATAAATAGCTCGGTGTTTTTATTGCAGAATGTGAGCACTGTCACAGGCTACAGCTACATCCACAAGTAATTGTGTGGTTTGTTTTTTCCTAACAAACATGGGATTTTGCATATAATGCAATACCCTTCCCCCTAAATTGAACTGTCTAGACTCCAACAAAGAAGCTACATTTGTGTCAAGTCAGTATGGAGCAATCTGACTTTTTTTGTTGTTGTTCTCACTGAATCCAGGCAAGATGTTTCATGTTAGAACTGTCTTTGGATTATTTGTTGTTTCTGAAAGAAGAACACCTTTGCTTGTGTTTTAGCTAACATGTAGTCACAGACAGAAGGAAACTCTTTGAAGTCTTGGGAGGCAGAATCAATTCTAAAATGCAGATTTTTCTTGCCACCCAAGGTACAGTAATCTTGGATCAGCAACAAAGCTTCCCTTACTAGGAGCAGCTATTGAACAGACTGCTAAATGAGTTCTGGACATTCTTTTAAGCAGCACTGAAATCAGGGCAAAGGATGAAATTTTGTGTCAGGACTTCAGAAAAGATTCTTTTTTTTCTTCTTTTATTTATTTATTTTTTTTAAATTCAAAATTTAATGCCCTTTTGGTAGGAAGGATAATAATTTAAAAAAAACACAACACCACATTATTTTTTTTCTGCTCAAAACCTGTCACTGCCAGAACTGCCTTTTTCAGCAGTTTTTAGGAAATCTGAAGGTCTGTATTGTACTTTTCATTATAGAATAACTTTTGCTCACTCACAAAAACCAGTACCTTTTAAAATGCCTTGTCTGGAAAACTCATCCTTTGGTAATCCCTATGTTTGTTATACTATATTCCATTTAACTTTCTCCTTGCTTTTATTAATCTTGCATACTACTGAGCCTCCAGAAGCAGAATTTAATTAATTAATTAAATATTTTAGACATAGAAATACCACTCCTTAGTTGTGTCATCTGCTTATGGACTGCATTCCAGTGAGGGGAAAAGATGTGCAGAAGCACATCCTCCCAGAAGTAATCTGGGGCCTTAAGGCTTAGGCAAATTCATTGGTCATTAATAAATTCATATGCACAGAAGATCATTTAGGATGGCCAATATTAGCTAGTGAAGAGGGGAGATGAGACCTTTGCAGAAGCAAAGACAGCTATTGATGAATGATTCCTGGTATTTCCAGATTGCCAAGTCAGCACACAGTGATGCTGTGGGCAATACAAGGTGGCAGAATCCTACTGTCTCTCATTTCTTTGTATTCCTGGAAAAAAAAAAAAAGGTTGATCATAACTGGTCCTATGGCTGTGGAATTTTCTCTGAATGTCAATCTCATTGTAGCAATAGAAGAGGATTTGGATTTGAACTTCAAAATACTTCAAACAATATTAATCTCCAAGTAGTTCTGTGTTGTAATGCTGATTTTTAGAAATGTTATATATTTCTGTCCTCCTGATAAACAAGTTCTCTTTGCCCCAAGCTGGACACCTGGCACATAAAACATCACAGATCTGTGTTGTTTTACATGAAAATAATCTTCAGAGTCCGTGGAATACTTGAGCAAACAGCTGAAAGGTAAATTAGACTGTATTTGTACAAGTAACACATATGTAAAGATATTTATGAAATGATTTAACATAGATTTGTATTTTCTATGCTCTGTCTTGTTTATCCAGTGCAAAGGTTTTATTTTGCCTGCTGCAATATGTGAGCTCCACTTAGATGTGAAAACAGGAATCTAAAGCTGAAGAAAACTGTTGCTTTTATAAAATCTCCTCTTCCTCTCACTCAGATCAAGAGTTTTGAGCCAAGTCTATTTCTCTGAGCTCTCCTGTCCCAGCCAGTGCATGTGTTGCATTGCCCTCTGTGGCTTGCCTTATGTTTGTCCCATCAAGGAAAACCTGCTATAAAAAGGTCTTACTACTCCTGATAGATAGCAGAGACTCTCTGCTCATTCTTTCTAAATATGAAAACATAAATTGAATTATATATTTCAACAAATATAAAAAATCTTTTAGGTACAATAACTTGTTTATACTTTGAAAGGAACTTTGTAGACCTGNAGAAGGAAACTCTTTGAAGTCTTGGGAGGCAGAATCAATTCTAAAATGCAGATTTTTCTTGCCACCCAAGGTACAGTAATCTTGGATCAGCAACAAAGCTTCCCTTACTAGGAGCAGCTATTGAACAGACTGCTAAATGAGTTCTGGACATTCTTTTAAGCAGCACTGAAATCAGGGCAAAGGATGAAATTTTGTGTCAGGACTTCAGAAAAGATTCTTTTTTTTCTTCTTTTATTTATTTATTTTTTTTAAATTCAAAATTTAATGCCCTTTTGGTAGGAAGGATAATAATTTAAAAAAAACACAACACCACATTATTTTTTTTCTGCTCAAAACCTGTCACTGCCAGAACTGCCTTTTTCAGCAGTTTTTAGGAAATCTGAAGGTCTGTATTGTACTTTTCATTATAGAATAACTTTTGCTCACTCACAAAAACCAGTACCTTTTAAAATGCCTTGTCTGGAAAACTCATCCTTTGGTAATCCCTATGTTTGTTATACTATATTCCATTTAACTTTCTCCTTGCTTTTATTAATCTTGCATACTACTGAGCCTCCAGAAGCAGAATTTAATTAATTAATTAAATATTTTAGACATAGAAATACCACTCCTTAGTTGTGTCATCTGCTTATGGACTGCATTCCAGTGAGGGGAAAAGATGTGCAGAAGCACATCCTCCCAGAAGTAATCTGGGGCCTTAAGGCTTAGGCAAATTCATTGGTCATTAATAAATTCATATGCACAGAAGATCATTTAGGATGGCCAATATTAGCTAGTGAAGAGGGGAGATGAGACCTTTGCAGAAGCAAAGACAGCTATTGATGAATGATTCCTGGTATTTCCAGATTGCCAAGTCAGCACACAGTGATGCTGTGGGCAATACAAGGTGGCAGAATCCTACTGTCTCTCATTTCTTTGTATTCCTGGAAAAAAAAAAAAGGTTGATCATAACTGGTCCTATGGCTGTGGAATTTTCTCTGAATGTCAATCTCATTGTAGCAATAGAAGAGGATTTGGATTTGAACTTCAAAATACTTCAAACAATATTAATCTCCAAGTAGTTCTGTGTTGTAATGCTGATTTTTAGAAATGTTATATATTTCTGTCCTCCTGATAAACAAGTTCTCTTTGCCCCAAGCTGGACACCTGGCACATAAAACATCACAGATCTGTGTTGTTTTACATGAAAATAATCTTCAGAGTCCGTGGAATACTTGAGCAAACAGCTGAAAGGTAAATTAGACTGTATTTGTACAAGTAACACATATGTAAAGATATTTATGAAATGATTTAACATAGATTTGTATTTTCTATGCTCTGTCTTGTTTATCCAGTGCAAAGGTTTTATTTTGCCTGCTGCAATATGTGAGCTCCACTTAGATGTGAAAACAGGAATCTAAAGCTGAAGAAAACTGTTGCTTTTATAAAATCTCCTCTTCCTCTCACTCAGATCAAGAGTTTTGAGCCAAGTCTATTCCTCTGAGCTCTCCTGTCCCAGCCAGTGCATGTGTTGCATTGCCCTCTGTGGCTTGCCTTATGTTTGTCCCATCAAGGAAAACCTGCTATAAAAAGGTCTTACTACTCCTGATAGATAGCAGAGACTCTCTGCTCATTCTTTCTAAATATGAAAACATAAATTGAATTATATATTTCAACAAATATAAAAAATCTTTTAGGTACAATAACTTGTTTATACTTTGAAAGGAACTTTGTAGACCTGCTGCCTTCCAGTGGACTCTTCTGAGTCCCATTCAAGCCAATGGCTCAAAACCAGGTGCCATGTTGGATGCTTCATATGACCCAAAAATAACTGAAATTTAATAATGAATGGCAGCATTCAATAGCACTCCACAGATAGTAATGCAGAAGGGATGAGAGAATTCCCTGTTGACTGTGCACTTGAGGGAGCTCAAGTTCACTGTTTATAAACATCAACAGGTAACTTTGTGAAATGTGCATACTCTTTTACAACAGAGTGTAAAATGCCAGCAATACCACAATTTTCTCCCCAAAAGCCTTCCAATTCATCTGCAGTGTGTGTTATAAGGGTGTGGGACTATCACAAAGAACCTTCTCTCTGCTAGTAATTATATTGCCTCTGATCTCTTACACACTGCCTCAGTAATCTGTCCCTGCACTCAGCTTCCCTGTGATTTAAGATGCCCCACAGGGCTGTCCAACTTGTCTGAGAATCAGACTGAGGAGTTATTTTCAAGTTTCTAGTACTTTCAAGGTATGTGGTTTGTCTGAAGTGTGACTTCAATGAGTGAAGCTGTGGTAAATCTCAAAGAACATCACAGGTAATGTGATTAGAGCCTAAAACACAGCACATCTTTCTGGGGGAAGTCTTTGAGAACGAGCTCATTAGAAACACATATCTACCCCTTATGGCTTTTGAAGAATGACAATATGTTATCACAGCAACAGGGAATGACGGTGACTGCTTTCCTTAAAGATATGTTTTTTCTATTTATTTATATTTTTTTTATGCAACCCACGTACAAATAATAGATTCTACTTTTGGTATTACATTTACTTGGAGTATCTTTTTAGGAAAGAATGCCACAAGTACCTGTGGGGGAAAAAAAAAGTTATTCTGTTTCCATTATATAATGTATTTCACATAAGAATAAATCACAGTCTCTTCACTTTTAACAATTATTTTTTTTATTCTGCATGTTGGTATTCTTAAAGTCATCCTTTCTTAGGCCAAGTAGTTAAAAGTAGTTTTCCTTATTGTGAAAGTTGGTTCTGCCTTTACTATCAGTTTTTAATTCAGAATACATGGAGACTTACAGGCAGATCCAATTAAGACTTTAAATTGACCACATGCTTAACTGGTGAGTCAATGAAGAACTTTGAGCAGGGAACATTTTCCCATATGGATTGGGAGCAAGCAACAACAATTAGGAAGCAGGAAAAAAAGGAAAAGCAGAAGGTAGGAGAATAGGAAAAGAATCTCCCCAGTTTTTGTAGCTGATTCTGTAGTTATTTGAAGAAAGTGCTTGTGTTGGGGTTTTTTTTCTTCTTTTATATATATATTTTTTTTTTTAAATTTTTTTTCTACACTATGCCTGTGCATACAACTTCCCATGTTTATTTTGGAACTGGCAATGAATCAGAAGCAAACTTCTGCAAAACAATTGCAGGCAAAACAACACATTAAGCAGGTAGGCCTGTGATGTCAAGAGGACAGCTGAGAGCTGTGTTTTCTGTAAACGAAAAGGAGCTGGATGGAAATGGGTGAGTTAGTTGTTTTTTCTTTAAAAAAAAAGCGGCGATGTTATTGCTGGTGTTATTTAATTATTTCCAGTTAACAATGCAAAATGAGGGTATACTAAATATAAACCCTTATCTTTAATTGTCAAGCCTGTCCTGATCTACTTGCACTGGAAAACCTAAAATCAAAGGCAATGAATCCTAGCAACGGTCCAGCAGCGAGTGAAGAAGGACTGGGGATGAGAAAGGAGGGCAATGCGCTGTAACTGACAAAGCAACAGCAGAAAGTAACGCCATCCGAGCAAAAAAAAAACCAACCAAGGTTTGTTTTCCCGGCTGCCTGCATCCTGGGCTCACTTTAAATGACAGACTTTTCTTCTCTCTGCATTTTAATTAGACTGTGCCAATGGGCAAGTGGGGAAAGGAATATTAATGAGGAGCCGGGTACTGCTGCTTGTTCCCGCTGCAGACCGAAAAGCCCGCACGGTGCTTGTGCCCTACGGGACACGCTCTTGGCGAGAGGTGCTAAAAAGGTGACGGAGGGCCGCGGCAACGCGGTTTAGCGCCCGGGGCATCGCTTTTCACCCCGTTTGTTTGAAGTTACGGTGCCCTCCCGCAGCGCTCAGGCTGTAAGGCCACGGGCAGCCCCTCTGGGCAGAGGCCGCCGTTCCTGAAGCAGGGTGACTTGCATCTTCCTTGCCCCCTCCACCCCCTCACCCCGCGGCGGCGGGAACCGGCCCCGGGGACTCCCCGGCCGAGAGGCTGCCGCCCTCGCGCCCCTCCCGCCTCCGCGCAGCGGCACGCGCTCTGCCCGCACGCCCCCCGCACGCCCAGACCTTTGGAGCTCTTCCAGCATTATGAGGGACCAGAGAATATTACACATCTTATATTTAGCTACTGTAGATTCAAGGCAAATATTTCCAATTCTCAAGAATNGGGGGCTGCCTTCCCTCCCTCCAACCCCCTTCCCCGCTGCCGCCCGGCGCCCCCCGCGGCGGCGGCTGTCGCCGGTGTTTTGCCGAGCGTCAAAACGTGTCGGGCGCTCGGCGGCGGCTGGGGGCGGCTCGCCCGCGGTCCCCGCACCGAGCCCCTGCGAATGGCGTGACTCTCCCTCGCCGCCCACTCCCCCCCGGCTGCGGTGTGCCGTAGCGAGGCGAGGGATGCTTTCAACACCGCTCTTTTTATACAGACGGTTTTGATTTATTTATTTTTTTTTTTTCTGGTTCCTTTTCGTCTTGGGGTTTTCAGCTTACGGAAAAGGAAAGCATCTGATGCGTCTGCTCACATGCCACTTCTGATCATACGTTGCCTCTTTGCACAGAGCAGGATCGTTGGGAAAGATGGAGATACAATAAGTTGCTAGGAGTGAAAAGTGCTGCAGGAATCCAGTGGTTTCTTTTCTCCGCCGAAGTGACATCTTTTTTTCTTTTTTTTTTTTTTTATCCTCGGGTTAAGTTGGGAGCGCTGCTTGGCTGAGGCTGTAGCTGAGAGTGGGTTTGTGTTTTTCTTGCACGGTTAGGTTGTGCAAAGAGCGGCGATGAAGAGGAAGCTGGCACGCTCCGAGATGCAGTTGGTTCTTCTCGTTTTATTGGTGTGGCTACCAACAAGGTGAGAGGATGCTTCATTTTGGTATTTAATTCAGTACAAATATGTGTTAACGGTCTGCTAAGGGTAGGCTTGTCTGAAGGGTTATAAAAGTGTAGCATGTAGTAACGTGATAGATAAATAAATAAGTCTCTCTCAGCTGTTTGAATGCAGTATTACATAGTTTCCAGAGCAAATGCAGTGGAAGGTGGTCTGGGGGCTGTAGAAGACGAATCCCTTGTCCTTAAACCATTTGTGAATCGATGCTTTAGTTCACCATTAAATAAAAAAATAAAATTCTTTAAATGCCTTACTGGCTCTTAAAGATTTATTGGAGTTACTATTTCACTGTGATTCTGTACCAAACAGAACAGTTATGGTGGAGAAATAGATTATCACGAAGTCAAGAGGCAAATCAGAGTGTCTAAAACAATGCTCACATATTTTTTAGCACAGGCATGCCTTTTGGTCTTTTTTTTTTTTTTGGTCAACAACCGAATTCAAAATGATACTTGAGCTTTAAACCTCTAGGTGGAGATAGCATACAACTTCACAATCACATATCATAAAACAATAGCCTCGTTTATTAATCAACTTTTCTCATCTTGTTTAAAGTTCTCCGTTTCTAAAGCGACAACATGAAAGTAATTTTAATAACGCATTCGTTTGGTGTTGCTCACAGCCCCTAAATATACTATTAATTGTAGTTTGGAACTTCAGTTTACTTGCTCAGCTTCTGACTGCAGTAGGTCTTGTCCTAATACTGGAAGGGTCATAAGCTAAATAATGCAATCTGGCTATGACTTAAAAAGTACTTGTTATTTCTTGTCTGTTTCATAGTGAACAATATATTTCCTGAAACTACCTTTCCTATTTCACTTTATGCCTAACTATGGTGCAGTATTAGTTGAGTCACAGTGGGCCAGATCCTGCAAACCCTACTCAAGTGAGTAATCTCATTGACGTCAAAGACACTACATGCATAATGGAGGAGTTTATGCCTGAGTAAAGTTTGCAGGGTTCAACTCTAATTTGGCATAATTTTTTAGTGATATCTTGAGTTCAGAAACCTGTTCTGTCTCAAAAAGAAGCTTAAAAAATGGCATAGACTTACAATACAGAAATACATGCTAAAAAAATTAGAAATGAGCCATCCAGTGATTAAAATTAAGAAAAATCTCACACACTAGTAAAACCACACATGGTGTTTTGGTATGTTATTGATAAATGATCTGATTTTGTTTGATTCTCTGGTTTATGTGATGGAAAGCACAGACTGCAATGATTTACATTTAAATACTTCCTCCATGCTGTTGAATTTGGGATCAACATAAAGCTTTGTGTTTAATCATTTTATAGCCTGCTTAAGAGAAAAATGTCACCCAAACCTACTTTTGGCTTGGAGGAGGAAGAAAACATGCTTGTTTTTATCAGATTCAGAATGTCTTGATCAGTAGTTCATTTAGAGATACTCTTCAGGTGAAAAATTCTGATGGCTGACAAACGTGTAAATGACAATGCCTGGACATACAATGCTTTAATTCCTTGATACTAATATTCTGCTATTAAGTAGACAAGACTGATGAGCTCATGCATTTCACATGTATGGTGCTTTAAATTGTTGGCACAGTAACAGCTGCAGCATGTGTAAGGCTTTCTGCATGGGAGTGTTTCCCTAGTACACAAACCCTTTGGTCTGGATGTCCAGCTCCAGGAGGAGTTCAGCACCACAGCTGCCTGGGCACCAGACTCATGTTCCAGCCTCTAGTGTTTTCCACAGAGATGTGACCCATAAAGGCTTTCACATCCCTTTACTGGGCAAGTTTGAAGCAATAAATGATTTTTAGATTCTTCTTGGCCATTTTTGATATTTTATTTTATTTTTTTCTATCCAACTTTTATAACGTTTGCATCTGTGGAAACACCAGATAGTGCTTTATATAACCAAACAGCATTTTAGAAACACCAAGTCTCTCCACAGCCCTCCTGCAGCTTGAAAGATGCAGTCAGCATCGTTGTTCCCACCCACCACATACTGACATCAGAGGACTCCCTGGGCATGATGGATGGAGTTTTCCCTCATGTCACTTCTTCTGGTCATGTAACGTGTATGACCATTGGGTGGAAGCACATCCACAGCATTTATGCAGAGAGAGAATATACTTTGGAGAGGACAGATAAGATAGAGCTGGATGGAGACAGCTTTGCATGTGAGAACCTGGGTTATCTACCAGTCTGGGAATGACACACCACTGAGGCTGGGGAAGCTCTTTTAGGCTTTTGCATCTGCATAGCCAAATGTGGTAGTGGAGCTCAAAGTAATGCTCACAGTGATGCAGTGTGGACTAGAAATAGGGGCTACTGGAAACTGAATTCCTGAAAATTTTATGTAGAATATAATTTACTTTTATGTTTCTGATCATGTTATATTTAAATTATCTATTCATATCATCTTAACTACACCCTTTCCATTAGAAGGCAGCAAGTTAAATATCCCAGGCCAGCCTGCAAAAAACTGCATGTTGAGTGTATATTAAAATATATCTAGCACTTTCTGAAATGTAAAATGTCCATTTAGATCAGTGCTGGCTGACTCCCTGGAAGATGAAGCTAAGAATAACATCACCATCTTTACAAGAATTCTAGACAGACTTCTGGATGGTTATGATAATCGTCTCAGACCTGGATTAGGAGGTAATAAAAACAACAAAAGATGGATTTAAAAAAAAAAAATAACAGTTTTAATGTTCAGATTTTATGCAATGATATTCTTCCTTCAGGGTGGTTTTGTGTTGTTTTTTTTTTTCCCTAACATCTGGTATGTATCTTGATAAATTATTTATAACTCTGTATGCACCCAGCTGAATCATTTGAAGTTTGAGGAAGATAACA
>VYZU01045417.1:44908-57116 GCA_013401355.1 Ceyx cyanopectus | reverse complement strand
TAATATTTTTTATTATTATTTTTGTGGCAGAGTAAGAGGAGAACCAAGTTTTGTCTTTTGTTTGAAATCTGTAAGTAATAAAATATAAATCACTGTAATCTGTCCCCCACTTACACTTGGTTTGGTTTTGTTTGTTTGTTTTTTATCCTGTTGTAACATTAATATCAATATGGTTACCAGAGGCATCTGCTTTAGTATCATTTAATGAACTAGAATAAGAACTTTTTACTGGGAGTCACTGATGGAGAAATTTGCTTTAAAGTTTTGGGCATGGCCTTTTAACAGTTAATGCTTTTGAGTTTTGCACAAGGCATTTCAGCTTCTCCTTATCCATGCTAGAAAATCAATTAAGCCTTTTTTTTTTTTTTTTTTTTTTACATAGGGCTGTTTTTGTCAAAGGTAACTTACAAAATGTTTGTAAGTTGTGAAAGATCTGATTACAGCTTGAAAGGTCTGGAAGGTAGCAGGTGGCTTTGCTGCCAAGCAGTGCAAGAGGAGGAGGAATGAACTAGTGATGCAAGGAAAAATCACCTTTTGAACACATGTAAAAGTACTTTTCAGGCTTCAGGATTCTGGTATAAACCATCCCCATGGTGGAAATGTCTCAGAATGTTGCAGCTGCTTTGTCTGTGATGGTAGAACCATTAAGACCAGTGAGTTGTGCCACTGACTGGTGTAGAAATTCACATAATAGAGCACATCAAGTTAGTGTCACTGGGAGTCTCTGAGTGGATCTCAGGGAGAGCAAATCCTGTGCTACACTACCAGGGTTCTAAATGATGAAACTCTAAATCTGCACTGAAAAAGGACATGTGCTTAGAAGGTTCTTCATGGTATTTTGCTGCCTGTTTATGCCATTGATGGGGAGCCTGCACTATAGAGACTGTTCTTAGTTTACCTCCAGTGTGATCTTCCTGGATTGTCATTTACCTGCCAGTAGCTGGAGGAGGAGAAAGAGTGAGTCAGAGATGATTTTCTTCAAGATTACAAGATCCTTTTATTTATTGATTTACAGCTCTTTTTATACTCTTTTAATTTCAAGGTAATTGGACAAGAAGCCAGCCACCCCCTGGGGTGATTGGCTGGGGTGCCACAGCACCCAGAGTCAAAACATCTCTCTACTGTTTTACAAACAAATGCCAGCAAGGTCACAGCTGGTGAAGAACCTTCACTTTCCCACAGGCAGGAAAATGCCTTTTCTGTAGCATTTTAACACCCACACTGGATTCCTGAAAAGCCTGTAAGGACAACACCACCTTCTGGAGTTGCCAGTTCCTGTTGGCAGTTAAAGAAACAAGGTTCACTACTTGCAAACTGGAAATAAAGCAGCTTTCTAAGTAGAGAGAAGCATCTAGTCCCAGATTTGAGGCAAACAGAGGATGGGTATGGAAGTGTGATATGTGCTGAAATATGCAGGGGCAAAGCAAAATCAAAATGCTGAGGAGTTGATATGCTGCAAGCAGTTACAGGGTAGGGCCTGGGGAAACCCCAGTGCTTGCTTTGCCCTTGTGAGCTGCTAAGAGGGAAAAGACCCCTTTGATAATATCCAGTGATGTGAAGCAGTGTTTCATCTTCTGAGTTAGGTCTTCTTTCTCCTCTTACAGGTAGTCATCTTAAGATGGAAAAGAGGTTATTTGAAGATGAAGGTAAATTGTTTCTTCTTGAAGATCTAAGGACTGTATTTTTTATTACAGAAACAGGTATGATTAGAGGCTAATAATTTAAATAAAATCGAACTAGTCTATTTTTAAGAACTGATGCTGAGTACATTCTCCATGCTTAAAAAGACTGCAGAAATGCTATTTTCTTTTACAAAACACTATATGTAACATTGTCTAATGTAAAACTTTAGAAAAATATCTGGCACTACTGTTTGGCAATACTGCAAGAAATACACCCTAAAATGACTCATGTTTTCCTTAACCAGTTTTTGACATTGATAGACTCTTCCTGAAATTTTCATGGAAAGTCATCAACAATATTAATTGTTTTTATGGGAAAAAAAAATAAAAAAGGAGAGAGGTGTTCTCTGGGAACAGTACATTGTTATGATAACTTGCAGTATCAGATGCCAAGTTGTCTTGAGCCTACCTGGCCCAGGTCTTTATAGCCCCATTAATCTTCTTAGGGAAATGTGTGCTGAGTATGAATAGCTAATTGAATTTTTCCGTGTCTCTATGATAGATATGTTAGAATCAGCTACATGGACAGCTGTCACCCTTTGATTATTGTCAGACAAGTGGTCATGTTCCACAAACTTTTGAACAGGTGCAAGCTAGACAGATTTATTAAAAGATGATAGCAATAAGTATACAAGTATGTTAGGCATTGGGGTCTGACAGGGTGATCACAGAGGCAGCCCACGTTAAGTATGTGGAGGTGTCAGTTTGGTTCTCTGACTGGAGAGGCAATGTGTAAGAGCTGCTATCACTTTACAGATTGACATCTTCAAAAAAGGCCCTGAAATATCAAGGGCAGAGTCAGTTAAGATATAAATTAAAAAGAGGATTATTTTATCACCACTGTGGCAAACTTGCCCATTTTTCTATGCACTAATCTATGTAACTATTATATTGCTCTACTAATTTGTTGTACCAAATTATCCAGTATCCTTTGTTATTTGTACTGGAGATACAAAAGCTAGGCACTTAATGTTTTTGTCTGACCTTGGGATCTGGGGGGGGAGAAAAAAAAGAGGTTGTCCTACTTTCAGATTGCTGTATTTTCTTTTGTGTCACAGTGAAAACAGGAGTTTGAGTCCATCCAGCATTCAAGAGGAGGGGTTGTTTTCAGGAAATTTAATTGCCTGAAGAAGCCCTTGGCAAGCAGCAATGAGATCCAGGGCAATGCTGCAGGCTGAATGAATGCCTCAGAGGTTTTGCCATTTTCTTAACATGCCACAGCAGAACCATGATTGGTTTGACAGCTCATTATCTGCCTGAATGCAACCATCATAAAGCATATTTTACTTCATCCTTACTTCTGCAAAGAGCAGGGAAGTAGTTGCTGCAGTCTTTGCTAACAGACATGAAAAGCTACAGCTGTGTGTAGGTGTGACTTCCAAAGAACAGCCTTTATCTTACAGGGTCATTAGAACTCCACATTTAATAAAGGAACTTAATTAGGGTTTTTTTTGTGGAGCTGTAAGGAAAACCAGCATTGAGTCTTGGTGCATCATTCTTTCTTACTCTGGACTGTCAAAGGTGAGAGTAGCTCTGATTCAGGATGGCTGCTTGTGAATGAGCAGGGAATAGGAAGTGTACAGGAAAGGCAGGAGCAGAAAAAAACAGGGAAGAGAGAAATTGTTGAGCCAGCTACCAGCTGATAGAAGATCTTGCTGGTGTCTTGGTATATTCTAGTTTGTACACATTTTATTCTCTGTGTTCTTTCCCTGTGCTGATTGGTTATTTGTGCCTTTTTCTCTCATTTTTAAGCTCTTACAGGGTCTTTATTTCAACATCAGTCTGCCAAACTTATGTAAAAAAAACCCCAAATTATAAAAATATTTATAAATTATTATGCCATTTATTCTTCATAGGCTGTCTTTTTCCTTTCCATACTGTAACTGCTTTGTCTGCTTAGTCTGAATTTTAAACTGTGGTCTATCCATTATTGCTTATTCTATATACAGTGGTTATAGTTGGACTCTGTCTACTTCTGAGAGCTCTTGTAATATATGTTTTACTTATAAATGATAACATGAGATAAGGTAGACAGTGGAAGAATCTCACTTTGAAACAGTTCTGTTTCTCACCTCATACATCCTACTTGGTTTTGAACTGTGTCTGGAAAGAAGGACTGTGAAAAGCTTGCTAGGGATTTCTCCCCTTACTGAGAGTACTCTTGGTATTTACTGAATATTTTGTTTTCTGAGTAATGAATATTTTTTTAGTATGCTGAAGTTTCTGTGTTTCTGGATTTGTCAGTCCAACACAGCTGTAATTTTGTCAGCACATGAACTGTATGAAACTTTCTTTAAAGATTTTTTTTGTTTTGGATAGTTGTCCTAGCCTGTGCCAAAGAGAGCCTTATTTTGGAGTAATCTAATATATAATCTTTCAAGAACCTTCTAAAAGCTTCCTGGTCTTTGGATCCTGCCCTGGTGTTGGAAAGGGAGGATTAAGTAGACTGAGTGTAACCAAAAACACTCAGTATGCTAAAACAAATGTGTGCTTTACCATATATAGAAACAAAATCCTTTGTGAACTTGGACATTCTACTTCTCAAGCACATGCTGAGGAGACAGAAGATTTTAGTTGGTGGTGCTGAACATATGCTGTTTGTGTGCATTTTATTTTAAAAATTTGAGTATTAAGAAAAAATAACCTGCTTGTGGAACTTTCTTGTCAACAGTTTCAGAAGCAGCAATCTGAGTAGCTTGCTTGGATGAGAGGAGAAAAAAATAAGATAAAAAAGGCAAATTTTCAGAATATAGTTACCTTTAGAAAGAAAATGTACTGAATGCATGCCAACAAACATGTTTGATTTCCTGCCATTTTATTTATAAATGTATGAACCCACTAGGTAAATAATAATCTCACACCTTGTGAAAAAAACCCCCAAAACAGAGTTTAAGTGGAATGCTTGTGTCTTAAATTCCAGTCAGACCTATACCTAACTGCACAGTTGTTCCCTTTTATATGGTTGATCAGAATCTGAACCAAAATTCTTCATCAAACACCTGTGACATATGAAACATATGAAGCCAAATCCACATTCTGAGACTGGCTACATCTCTAGTTTTAAACAGTAATTTCATTTTTCTTGAGAAACTTTTCTCTATGAAACTTGCCAGTAGTGCTTCAGTCTGTGTGCATGAGCAGGAGCAGGTCACTCACTACTGTTCAGCTCCAGAGTATTCAGTGCCCATTAGTGGTTGGTTGCATTAGCACTGCTCCCAGAGATACCTTCTGGTGGAATTTCATGGTAAAGGAGACTGCTTTGTGCATTCTGAACCTATTGTGTGATGTGAACAACACGTCAGGAGGTGGGAGTGATGAGGGGTTTACTTTCAATAGCATGCTTCTGGTCTGAACGAAAGTGTAAGTCTTATTTTTTAAGTAATTAAATGTGGTTAAAAAACTGGAAAAAAAGAGCTACTGAGTTGATGGGAACAGTGCAATTTCACTACTCCAGAGAACTTCTTAGGTGTCAAATTTAAGTAACACTGAAGTGTTGACAGCAAAGATCAAAAGCTTTTGTCTTGGAACAATTGTAAGTACCATATAACTTAATCTGTGTATTTTCAGATGCAATTCTTGCCTTACTCATGAAGAATTAGTGTTTCATATATGTTTTTCACATCCCAGAGCAGCCTTGCTCTGCATGCAGTGTAGCATAGTGAGGAAAGCTTTTCACACCTGTTGATCAACATCTGAGGAGGGGAGATAACAAGCATGTGAAGTCACACTTCCTATCTTTCTCTCCATCTAAAAATACCTGCTGTGCTCTCTGACCAGCAGTACACACACACACACACACACACACACACACACACACGTGTCTATATAGCAGTCTGGCCACAGCTGAGAGGCATGGTGGCATTACTGTGTCATGATTGTGTCATGATTTACTGGCTGTGCCATTCTTAAGCCAGAAGCTGGATAGTTCTGTAGGTGAGTGTGAAAGTCTTGTGTCAGAAACTACTGAAACCCTACTGAGATACAGAGCTGGGGCTGAGCAAACACTTCTTGTCTCTGCACTTCCAAGTGTTTCCCCAGTTCCCAGTTGGTGTGTTTGGCCTGTTAGAGAGAGAACAGTTTGGGGTCTTCAGTGTTAGAAGCACACAATCTCTTTTGGTTTTAGAAAGATAATTGTGCCCAGATAATTTACTCAGTTGCCTAATACAAAAATTGTGGTTTGTTCAGCTTGATAAATGCAAAGCTCACTCCTCTGTCAGGCTGAAAATGACACGTTTCTATTATTTAAAGTCACTTGACACACTCTCATTTTTCATACCAGTTGGAAAGAAGTACAGAATCTTTATCATATGAAGTAGATTTATTTTTACGTTCAGTTACTTCACAAAGAAATTAATATTAAGTAAATATTTTCAACGCCAGTGACATTTTATGTTTGTAAAAATAAACTCACTCTCACTTTCAAAAAAAGATTTTAGTATTTATTTTATGGGCTTTATCAGTGGAAAATTAGAAATCCTACATATAGTCTCCATGATACCCGAGGAGCAGAATTATGTTTTGTTCCCCAAAATAGTTCAGAAGTTAAACTTTAAAAAGGTGTAACACTTTTTTAATGTCAGCTTTTGATATGTAGGCATAAATTATAAATGCAGTGACACATTTTAAAAACATTTACATTCTGAAATAATACTTTAAGACATTTTGAAAAGTCTTTGAGTAAGTGGACATTATATTTCAATCTTTGGTACTCATCTGAATTTTAAAAATAAATGTGAAGTATATACAGCTTCTTATTTTGATTCCATATCCTTCTTACATTTTAAGCTTTTATTGTAGGATGGGGAAAGTATATAAGGTTGTTTTCCACTGTGGTGTTAATTCTGCTAGTGTTGTAGACTTGATATAAAGTTTTGTAAAATTTTCTACTTTAAAATGGGTTTGGGATACCTAAATAAATAATTTCTAATTTGTGCTGATATTTTTGGCAAATGTTGTTTCAGTTTGTAGGTCAGGTTTAGTTGACACCTAACTGAAAGCAGTGCAGCCTTTAAAGTTTCAGAAACAGATTTAAAACCTGTATTCTTCAGGTTTTTTTTTTCTCTCCTCAGGACTTCACCAGGCTTTTTATAAAGGATCTTTACTTTGCATGTTTTAATTAACATTTAATTTACCAGCAATAAAGTTACGATGATGGTATTTCCCCATTGTTTCTATTGGGAAAATGGAAAGGTGGAGATGTAAAAAACAAGGACCCTTTTCTGCAGAAATGTTTATAAATTGACTTTTATTCTCAATTTGCAGTGAGTTCCTAATAGAGTGTGTGTGGGGGTTGTTGGTTTGTTGCTTTGGTTTGGTTTTATTCCAAACAACTAAGTATGTGTGTGCATGCCTCAGAACTATTTTCTGTGATGTGAAAGTTGATTTCATTGCAGATCATTAAAACAATGTAGAACTCCTGTTTTCCTTCTATACTAAACAGCCATTTTATTGTATGACTTGATATTTATTCCTTATCACAGTTGCTGCATCAGAAAATGAAGTCAATAGAAGCCCAAATTCAAAGCGAAGTAAGCAAATCTATTTTTGGCATACATGAATGGTAGTTGGGGGAACAACAAGCAGATGTGAACAACATCTGTAAAAATATAATGTATTATATTGTTATAATGTAAAAATAGCTGCTTTTCTAATCATCTAACAAGTTTCTACATCTGTTAGGGCCCAGCCTGTAACACTTGGATGGCTTTGGTGTTTGCACAGATACTGAATTTTTGTTAGAAAATTACCATCTTGTTCACAGCACTTCTGTAGACTGTCATGAGTCAGCAAGTCAGAGCTCTGCTGGTTCACTGTGGGGTTTTGGTTTGGTTTTTTAATTCTAATACAGCTGTTTTAATTTATCCATCATTGAGCTCTATTGGCAACTCCAAAGAGACTATTTCACCCGAATTTTTCTGGCGCGTATGCTACCGCTGGCTAACTGGGACATCCGCCTCCCTCAGAGTCCCCCAGGACAAGGTCTGAAAAGCTGCTAGTTGGGAATCGGGCAGGAGTGCTGCCGCTTGCGGTGCAGTTGTGGGCTGTCGGTGGCAGTTGGTGTGCATGCAGCTGCTGGGGTGGCACCGGGGCGCTAGCATTTTGGGTAGACGGTCACCGCCTCGTATCCCTCCGGCGGCCTCATGCGAGCGCGGGCGTGAGCTTCGCAGTACAGCTGGCCCTCCACAAAGAAGTAGCCCTTTTGTTTCAGGTTCAGGCCGCAGTCGGAGCACACGAAGCACTCCGGGTGCCGGTATTTGTCACGGGCCTTCACCACTGTGCCTCTGTGGAAACAGAAGGAAAGAACCCAACACGGTTCGTGTTGGTTTAAAGGACAGTCACAGTACGACGCAAAGGGAGTTCATAGATTCATAGAAGATATTAGGGGTTGGAAGGGAGCTAGAAGATCATCTAGTCCAACCCCCCTGCCTGAGCAGGGGCACCTAGACCAAGTCACCCAGGAACAGATCCAGGCGGGTCTGGAATGTCTCCAGAGCAGGAGACTCCACAACCTCCCTGAGTTCTAGGTATTTATCTTAAGGCTTTTAGGTTGTTTGGCTGGAGGGGGGTTTCCAGCTACTGTAAGATTAGAAGCCAAGTTTGAGTGAGTGACATAAAAAGCCATAGGGTAAGAAGATATTGTGGTCTAGTGGTTAGGGTTCGGTGTTCTCACTGCCACAGCCCGGGTTTGATTCCTGGTCAAGGAAGATTCTTTGTGCCTTGGTTTAGGTGATCCTGCTCTGGCAGGGGGGTTGGACTAGATGATCTTCTAGCTCCCTTCCAACCCCTAACATTCTGTGATTCTGTGGTTGATAGCATAGTTCAAGAATTCATTGGACAATTAGTGTTTGAATGAACATCTTAGTTTGGTTAGAACACAGTGTTTAGGCTTAACCTATCCAAATGGTGTTGAAATGAATGTAAAAAGCATGTTCATTTTCCTCAGTGACTGTGTTCTTTGAGCTGTCATTATCTGTGTTCTTTGCTGAATTTAGTGATGTCATTCAGAGAAAAATCTGGTAGCTTTAGAATAGGCCACCAGAGCTTTCTGGATACTGCCACTGGGTCAGGGGAAGTATGCTTTACTCTACCAAGGAACTTCTGAGAATTCACAGCCTGAGACAGTGCAGCTCAGGTAACTTCTGGTTTCATTATGAATATATTAATTATTTCCTTGGTTTAGAGAAATCTTAAAGCCTTGGCAGTATATTGTCAGAACTGAAATAATCTGTATTGAAAGTGTCTAAGGAACAGGTTAAGAATTTGGGATTTAGAGCTATATATTTTCATATCTATATATAATTAATTTCTATATCTATTTAGAACTATTTATTTTCATATCTCCATTCCCTAGTTTTTCTACTAGTACAGATGGAGACCAAGACCATCACTTGGAAAGCCTCCCTGTAGCATGTGCTGCCTGAGACCCAGCCCTTGTGCTTGAACAAGAGATTTCTAAAACTGAAAAGGAACAACTTACAGAATCCCATTCCCACACTTGTCACACAGGGGCACTTTCTGAGCACCAGGCATGGCAGAAGGTGTCTTTGTTACAGGTGCTTTCACACTTCTTGTACCCACGGGGCGTCCATCTAGGGAACAAAACAGTCCTGTTATGCACAGCCTAATAGCAAAGTAGCTGGCACAGTTACTTTTCCTGTAAATACTCTTCTGGATGAATTTACAGCCTTTCACTTCTATCAGCAATGAAGTTTCTCTGTAGAAGTTTAGTGGGGCAGATTCCACTGCTTTGGAATCAGGAAAAATATCATGTAGCTGTAGCCCAAGTACAAAAAGTGATTATAGAGTGCTCTCTGTCTTATGAATATAATTCTCTGACAGCAGAAGAGAGAGGAGGATTTGGCTTTAACATAGCAACATAACATACTCAAGATCTATTATTAGAAAGCTTCTTATTTGTATAACTGAACATGCAGCAAATTGAGAAAGAGAAGTAACATGATATGAATACAAAATTATACCTTATAATTATACATTATAAACATACAAGAAAATGACTGTAAAATCCCACAGTGATGTATATCTAGACAATCAGGAGTATTTATCCCTTCTCTGAGATATAAAAACTACAATTTTAAATATTTAAATGTTAGTTTTGCCTGTATTTTATTCTTTACACCTACTGCAAATTTAAGAAACTTTCAGCCTTGAGTAATTTTCAAAACTCTTTCATTTGAAGGAAATAAGACTAGGGTATATTGTCCTCTTTTATTTAGAATGAAGAGGGGATGGGTGAAACTTAGTTTAGGAGTTGGTTTAAATTTCTGGTTTATTTAAATGTTCTTTTTTTTTTCTTTATGTTAACATTATATGCAGCTTGTCCCAAAAGTTGTCTAGCACAGAAGTTTTTATCACTCAAAGACAACTTTGTACATCAATGATCTTAAAATCTGAGAAGAGGCTCTGAAAAATGCGATGACACCCCGTTTTATCACACAGGAAAGGGACAGCTCTAAAAGCAAGGGGAAGAATGTTAGGAGGCTGCTCTCTACAGGATCCAGAATAACTTGGGCTTTCAGAAATTCTTATTGCTTTGATCTCTGGTATTTTCTTCTCAGATCCCCACTGCCCACACCCATTTAGCAATGCTTTGAACAGGTAGAATATTCATAGTTCACCACCTTCCTCGGAGACTAAATTCTGGAGCACCTTAAAGGAGCCAGACTGGCGAGGTTGACTGGGCTCCTCCTGGTTGGCATGCAGCATCCTGTACACATCAGACTGAGCCACTGAGTTGGGAGATGGGTCACTGTAGCACAGGGAGGAAGAGCAGATAAAACCATTTAACAAACATCACTTTAATATCTCTACCAGGCATAGAACATGATTTAGGAAACAAATAGAAAGACAGCTTGCTTCTACAACTACTGAATGACTGCCTTCCAGGTAGCATTGCTTTGTATGCCCTCCTCTTGGTCTAAGAAGTGCTGAAGAAGAGAAATCTGTGTAACTCTTGCAAAAAAAAACACATGAAAGTATTTCCATAACTACTATTCTGGCTCTCACTGTGTTTGAAAATTAGCTGCTACCTGTGTTTAACCTCAGATCAGCTGCACTCCTCTAATCACTGGGTGCTCTTTGGTACAGTGTCCAGAAGTTCCATTTTACAGCAGCTGGCCTCAAGGATGTTAAAATCCCAGCTCATATCTTTACACAAGGGCAACCATGACCTAAGCAAACAAATCTTTTGGGAGAGTGTCACAACACGAAGGTGTTCTTCTGAGTTGGCTTGATCACTAGTTAAATACAGTGATTATTTGGATAATNAGATAGATATATAGATATATATATCTATATCTATAGCCACTGGGACTAATTGGAAATGTCAGTATTTACTCCTTTGAGGTCTGTTATCTCGCTTCTCCATACATAAATGTGCAGGTTACATTTCCTGCTACACCTGGCCTCTCACTGTAGGTAAGTTTCTGCTGGAAATAAGCAAATGTTTCCTCAAGGAATTAGACTGGGATTTGCTTTATATGGTGTGTTTCATTTCCCAGGGTAGCATCTAAGCTGGCAAATGGCACAGTAAGAGCCATGGCCTTTGCTTGTTTTGTTTTCATCTTCATTAATTGATTGATTTATATATGAGAGCTTTGAGCTGGTGAGGAAAGTACCTCTTTCTGGTGAGGAAAGTACCTCTTTCTTGTCACAAGCTTATAATGAATAAAAGTAGTTCAATTTTTACAGTTCTCACCCTTGGGTCTCTCCTCTTTACTAAACATTTCTAAACATCAAACAAGTGCTGATGCTATTACACAGGGAAGGCAAAAAGCCCCAAGCAGAAAGGTGTGAAACTACATTTCTAAATGTCTACATAGTGAAAACCAATCACACAACAAGAGACATTTCCAACCTGGACAGAGTCACTTCCCAAACTGGGAAGGCCACAGGTGTTGGTGGAATCTGGTTACTCTGGGCTTAATCCAGGATTTCAGAATACAGAGAAAGAAAACCTTTCTTCTCTAATTGTTATCATTGAGGATAAATATTCATGCAGTAGAGTAACATCATTCTGCAAAAACTTAATGAAGTACAGTTTTCATCAGACAGGGTGAATTTAAGTATTTTAAATAAATAATATTTTTATGTATAGTATAACAGCCCAATTCTGCAAGATGCTGAAGAAGGCTCATTAGTGACAGTGTCTATTGCTTAAAGTGTTAGTTATTAGCTTTATTTGTAGACCATATATATTATGACTTATTAAGTACTGTTGTAAAACAGAAAAAAAATACTATTATGCAAAAGTGAAGATAAAGCAATGTGAATAATGAATTTGAAAAAAATGAACAGTGCTTTTTAACTTTTTATTGTGTAATGATCATTGTTACCCAGATGCATAGGATTCCTACCTGACTTTTAGTCATTGCAATAGATAAAAATAATAGTCAGAGATGGCTCTTCTTGGACAAGAGCTAGTTGTGCTGAATGGATGTTAAGTATCTATGACACTGTAATAATATACAAGATTTCCTAAGCTTCACAACCTGAATTTCAACTGTTAA
>VYZU01045417.1:17466-35488 GCA_013401355.1 Ceyx cyanopectus | reverse complement strand
TTTTTTTTTTTTTTTTTTTTTCCCAGCTGACTGATGTAGTTTTTGTAGGGCTAAATACAATTTGTATGGATACAGATCAGGGATAGAATTAATTTAACCCCCAAAGTGTGTAGAAGTGCATCCAACATGGACCATCCAATGGTGTTTCTTGGAGATAATTGCTATGATAATACACAGATATTTTCATTTTGGAGTTACATGTGACTAAAATCTTTCATTTCTGAATGCTGCTGTGGGAGAGAGGGTAGGTCCTCAAAACTAGACTAGCACAATTACAGTGTTTCAAAACCTGATTGTAAGTGGTCATAAATTTACATTTTAGAATAGTAATTGAGGATTTTTAAACTTTATATACTTATCTACATGTATAGTGTACTTATATCTTCCAGGAATGTAGCATGTCTTTCATGGCCAAAAGCCTAGTCACACTGAACAAAATGTTCAAAGTCAAATATAGAAGCAAAAAAAGAATATCCCAAATAAAATCAATTCCAGAAATTGTGCTAATGGGAACAAAGTAATTTTAAATGAGGTTAAAGGGCCTGTAACTGAAAATAAATAAATAAATAAAATTACAGGTCACAGTATTGTTTTACATTGAAAATACAGCTGAAAGGATGTAAAAATATTTGTAAGATACAACTTCTCATTTAGATAGTTCTATTTTCTCGANCTTGGGCCAAATTGCTCAACAGTTTAACTGTTGTTTTACTTTCATTTATAACTAACTCTTATTAACTTGCAAATAATAATTAGATACTTACTAACAAGATTGTGTAAGTCTTTATTATTGTTATTTAGTTGGCTTATAATGTATTTTAAATTACTGACTTCCTTTTGTGAAACTTTTTTAGTGAACTTTAAAATGTCTATCTTGTAAGATATTTGTAAATCAACCCTAGAGTGGTTTAGGACACTTGTTCACAAGCACTGTTACTTTTCTGGGGCCTAGCATTTATTAACTATACCCAGTACTCCTTATTTTCCTCGAGAGATATATTAAAATTAGAGGTGGGCTATTTAATCTATGAGAAACAGTTCTTCTGGCTGTGTGACTGCTTTTTTTGAGTGCTAAATAGCACTCAGTGAAATTTTGTGATTTTTTTTTTTTAAATAACTACCCTTTGTAGGAGCACAGCTTCTGTGCAAAGGGATTACTCTCCTGTCAGAGGTGGTTTTCTCTAGCTTTTTCAGTTACTTTGTTCCATTGCTGTTTATTTTATGTGTATCCTAGCTATTCCACAAAAATATACAATAAGATTATTTTTATTTCTTCACTATACTGAGGGGGCTTCATTATTTCTGATGAAGTTTGATGTATCACTTAATAGGGGTTGGACTAGATGACCTTTGGAGGTCCCTTCCAACCCAATAAATTCTATGATTAATGCAAGTTTTTAGATTGGGAAGAAAAGAGAAGCTATATTCACGTTTGGGAGTGTCTCTGTGAAAACAGAGTTGGTGGAAATATTTATTGCATAGGATTTATTGAACTCACATTTTTTCCAGGATAGCACAGAGTAAATACTTTGCCATACTTGCTTTGATCCTGGCCTTCCAAGATTAGCAGAATGCTCTTTTCTCCCCCCTCTTGAGAGAACAGCAAATGTTCATAGAGGTGAAAGAGGAATGACAGAGGAATAAAGCACTAGTTGTAGGCAGCAGCTAACTGAGTAACTGTCAGCAATACAGAGACTGCCCTGTAGCTCTGCACAAGGGGCTGGGTGATAGTTGAAGATAGAGAAGGATTAATATATAAAATATATAAATGTATGAAAGTATAAAAATATAAAAATATAAATATATATACTTCCATACAATATAAAAATGTATGGAAGTAAAGAGATCCAACATTAATGGAGCTCTCTTTTTAACTGACTTAAATCAAAATTACTTTTGTGATGCAATGAGTGCTTTGGTANTTTTTTTTTTTTTTTTTTTTTCCCAGCTGACTGATGTAGTTTTTGTAGGGCTAAATACAATTTGTATGGATACAGATCAGGGATAGAATTAATTTAACCCCCAAAGTGTGTAGAAGTGCATCCAACATGGACCATCCAATGGTGTTTCTTGGAGATAATTGCTATGATAATACACAGATATTTTCATTTTGGAGTTACATGTGACTAAAATCTTTCATTTCTGAATGCTGCTGTGGGAGAGAGGGTAGGTCCTCAAAACTAGACTAGCACAATTACAGTGTTTCAAAACCTGATTGTAAGTGGTCATAAATTTACATTTTAGAATAGTAATTGAGGATTTTTAAACTTTATATACTTATCTACATGTATAGTGTACTTATATCTTCCAGGAATGTAGCATGTCTTTCATGGCCAAAAGCCTAGTCACACTGAACAAAATGTTCAAAGTCAAATATAGAAGCAAAAAAAGAATATCCCAAATAAAATCAATTCCAGAAATTGTGCTAATGGGAACAAAGTAATTTTAAATGAGGTTAAAGGGCCTGTAACTGAAAATAAATAAATAAATAAAATTACAGGTCACAGTATTGTTTTACATTGAAAATACAGCTGAAAGGATGTAAAAATATTTGTAAGATACAACTTCTCATTTAGATAGTTCTATTTTCTCGATTATATTATTTGAGAACCTTATGTTCTAAATTGCTTTTATACAAAATATGTGATTGTATTAGTAATACTTCAAGTAGTCTATTATTTCCTGTTATTTATCCAGGGTGAAATTAAATCAGTGGCTGTTTTTTTATATAGGAATGTGTAGCTTTTAAGAGTGGCTCTGTTATCTACTATTGCTGTAAGGTCTTTACCAGAATAGCTGCCTTAGTTCTCTCTTTCCAGAGGCAAAATTGTGAAAGCTTTTATTGTGCTGTGACAATTGCCTGTATCAATTTCCAAATGACTCTCTGGGGATGCTCAGCCTATTGCTAAAGTTTCCTATGGTGAATAATTTTCATTCATGGAAGCTGTAGTGTCTTTGGCCAGATCTTGGGCCAAATTGCTCAACAGTTTAACTGTTGTTTTACTTTCATTTATAACTAACTCTTATTAACTTGCAAATAATAATTAGATACTTACTAACAAGATTGTGTAAGTCTTTATTATTGTTATTTAGTTGGCTTATAATGTATTTTAAATTACTGACTTCCTTTTGTGAAACTTTTTTAGTGAACTTTAAAATGTCTATCTTGTAAGATATTTGTAAATCAACCCTAGAGTGGTTTAGGACACTTGTTCACAAGCACTGTTACTTTTCTGGGGCCTAGCATTTATTAACTATACCCAGTACTCCTTATTTTCCTCGAGAGATATATTAAAATTAGAGGTGGGCTATTTAATCTATGAGAAACAGTTCTTCTGGCTGTGTGACTGCTTTTTTTGAGTGCTAAATAGCACTCAGTGAAATTTTGTGATTTTTTTTTTTTAAATAACTACCCTTTGTAGGAGCACAGCTTCTGTGCAAAGGGATTACTCTCCTGTCAGAGGTGGTTTTCTCTAGCTTTTTCAGTTACTTTGTTCCATTGCTGTTTATTTTATGTGTATCCTAGCTATTCCACAAAAATATACAATAAGATTATTTTTATTTCTTCACTATACTGAGGGGGCTTCATTATTTCTGATGAAGTTTGATGTATCACTTAATAGGGGTTGGACTAGATGACCTTTGGAGGTCCCTTCCAACCCAATAAATTCTATGATTAATGCAAGTTTTTAGATTGGGAAGAAAAGAGAAGCTATATTCACGTTTGGGAGTGTCTCTGTGAAAACAGAGTTGGTGGAAATATTTATTGCATAGGATTTATTGAACTCACATTTTTTCCAGGATAGCACAGAGTAAATACTTTGCCATACTTGCTTTGATCCTGGCCTTCCAGGATTAGCAGAATGCTCTTTTCTCCCCCCTCTTGAGAGAACAGCAAATGTTCATGGAGGTGAAAGAGGAATGACAGAGGAATAAAGCACTAGTTGTAGGCAGCAGCTAACTGAGTAACTGTCAGCAATACAGAGACTGCCCTGTAGCTCTGCACAAGGGGCTGGGTGATAGTTGAAGATAGAGAAGGATTAATATATAAAATATATAAATGTATGAAAGTATAAAAATATAAAAATATAAATATATATACTTCCATACAATATAAAAATGTATGGAAGTAAAGAGATCCAACATTAATGGAGCTCTCTTTTTAACTGACTTAAATCAAAATTACTTTTGTGATGCAATGAGTGCTTTGGTACTTGACATTTATTCCTGATTGAAGAACTTCCTCATATGAATATCCAAAAGACCTAAAGCAACTTAAACCACATCAGAATAAAAGGAGCTATTTTCTTTCCACAACAAAAAAATAAAAATATAGTGATATATATGGCTTTAAAGAAAAAATGAAAATGTGTTACAGCTTATTAATGTTTTGTTTCAGTTATAGCTGAGAAATCAAAAACATCTAGTCAGATAAAATGTTCATCCATGTCATAATAATGATGGTTTGTATTAACTTTAATGGGCAGGTAATGGATAAAGGCCTATTCAGATAATTTTAATGACCACAAGGGAGGTATCTTTAGTGTGTAAAAAGGTGAATTAAAATGGCCAGGTAACTTTTAACAATTTATACCTGTGGTTCAGCTTCCAAATTTATCTTGAAGGGATGTGCTTTGCCATCTTCTGAAACCTGTGGGGACCATAATTTGGTTCCTGACCTAGAAAGCAAGCAAGGCAGAATTTCAATCACTTGAGTTCCTATACAGTTGTTTATGTCCCTGTAAAATACAATGCAGCTTGAAAATCTGCAGTTTATTCTATGTTTTTTAATGTTTTTACAAAAAATTCCTCAACAATATATAATGTGTACTATATGTCAACAATAAATAGTGTATTTACTTAAAAAAAAATAAATTACATAGATTATGAACAATGGGAAATAACTGGTTAGTAGTTACCAAAAACAAAGGGAAATTACTGCCTTTCTGACCTGAGATGACCAAACTGGACAGTTTTGGTTTTTCTGATGCTTAATAAAATGAATGTTGGTTTGATGGATTATTTTGCCCAAAGAAATAAATTTATTAATAATAATCCTCAACCAGAACACCATCGATTAATTTTTTATGACCACAACATCCATGCAAAGCCTGCTTTTCAATGTAGGAGGACTGCAATGTGGGTATGCCATCTATATACACAATTACAGTCACTTGGGCAGAGGTAACAAACATCAAGTATCAAATAAACAATTCTGTTTTCATTGATGAAGTGAAATTTGGCAGCTAATTTTAAAATAGGGTAATAATAATAATAAATATTAATATTGTTCTATAAATGCAAACATCCAGCATTTTTAAAAACACGTGCATGTCATAGGCACAATTACAATTTTACTTTGAAAATGGCTCCCTAAATTAGTTGCTAAACAGCATGTTTCAGTCTCTAACAGAACCTGCCTGGGAGCAAATGTAGGAATTTTAAACTGTGGGGTGTGTTGTAGTAATCAGACAGTGCTCATTTAAAAAAAAACCAATAAACCAACCAACCCCAGCTCCTGTGTTTAGAAAGTGATCATGGTCAGCTGGAATAAAGCCCTGGGGGGCCTCAGGTCAGCCAGAGTGCCTGGTTATTTGAAACAGCTGAAAGAGGGAGATTCTGATTAAAGGCTGGGCAAACTCCAGGAGGAAAGCTGGGGGTTCAGGTTGATTTTCTTGCTGGTTTCACTTGAGAGAAAAGAATGCAAAAGGTTTCTGGACACTTGCAGTTCAGGTAAGTGAAGGCTTCTTTCTTAGTGTTTCGTTTGCTTTAATTTATTTTAGTTTTGTTTCTAACGGTGCCTTGAGAATCCTGCATATGATTTCATGCCTTGTGACTAAAGATGCTGGTTTTAAACCCTTTCCTTTGCTACCCCTCATGACGGCGTGAGGCGGTGCTGCTGGCCTAACGGGGAGGCTGTGCTGGCGGCTGTGGGCGCCGGTGGCGGTGACACGTCCCTGAGGCTGGGCGAGGGTCAGAGCAGCGGGAGCCGAGCTGGCGCCTGCTGCCTGAGGGGTTTTCTTCCCCCTAAGTGTGAAGTGTGTTTGTTCCTGACAGCAGTGGTCGAACTTTCAGAGTGGTAGAAGCAGGGGGTGGCTCACACCTGAGTAAAGGGTGAGCAGCCTCAGGGAAGCTGTTCCTGTGCCCCTGAAGGCGTGTGCTGATGCCTGGTCTGAGCTGGTGAGGGAGGGCTGTGTGCTCGCGATTTGAAAGCTTTTGTGAAAACCTGTGAAGTGATTTAAAATAATTACACGATCTAACAGTTCTGTGTAATTGATTGGTTGGATAGTACCCTCTTTCAGCAGTAAGCAGACGTGTGCACATACCTCTCTATCTTCAAACAAAGCTGATGTGTAGCCGCTTTAATTCTCTCCTGGGCGTCGTTATGCGTCATGTTCTCTGTGCCTAGACCGTCGATAGCTACAATCGCATCCCCAGGGCATAGGTTGGCAGCTGAAGCCTTGCTTCCAGGTGTGATCTGCAAAAAACCAAACAAAATGTGTCTGCTTAAGCAGGATGCTTATCAGAAAATGAATAGAGAAAATACACCTCACTGTGCCTCCCTATTGTGTGGGGGAAGGAGGGTGTGTGCGCCTGTGAAACACCTCTGTGATTGCTTACAAAAAAGAGCTCTCAATTCTGCTGGACCCTTTGTAGTTCTATTGTCAGGTTATCATAGAAATGGTTTATTCATCATAACTTCAAATTAGATGGAAATTATCTCCACACTTCTGCATTAAATAGTTTCCACTCTGATTTCTGTAGCTACTGTAACTTAATTTTGCATCTCGACTACTATTGTGTAATCTGCTAGTAAAGAAAGTTCAGATTTTTCCCTTGCTACTCCAGACTATAGCTGACAAATAGATCTGTTAAGGAATTGCACTACTTGATCTTCATGTGTGATATATCAATGACTGGACAACATGCAAAGCCACTTGTGCCCTTACTGCCTTTAAAGACAAATACAGCAGTTCATCAAGTGCAATATAATTAGTTTTTTAAATAACTATTGTAGAGAGGCTGTGACCTTAGATGCTACTGTAGCTTGCTCTGGTGTTGCTGGCCTTTATTTGCGAAGAGGTGTCCTGGCATACCACCACACTATTTAAACAAGTCTTTTGTCCCTGAGTGGGATTTAGGCCCTTTAGTGTGTATTGCCATTTTAGGTGACCTTTTGATAACCAAGACAGCAACATGAAGGTGATGGATGTAGCACACAAGCTTCTGGAATTCAGCAATTCTGGAATAGCAGAAAAAATGGGGACAGGTTGATTTATCAAAAATAAACAGCTAGTGTTATTTTGAAGTGAATCCCAGCTTGAAGTACAGAAATGTCAATACAGTCTTCCCAAACTAGTCTTCTAATCTGTGCTATGTATGGCATAGAAAAGCTATTGGAAGGATTTTTTTTTTTTAATTTTTTTTTCTCACCATGGGCTCTGCTACAGCCAGAGCAAGGGCTATCTAGGTTATTAAAGGTAATGAAGCGTTATGGAGGGCTGGGAAACACATGATGGAGATGTTCTTCAGCTCTGGTGTTCTCTAGTAGAGGAAGAGAGCAAGCTGCCCACTATACCTCCAGTATCTTCTGAACTGCAGCTCTGGGAAGCCTGTCAAATTTGTTGCCTCTGAAGTTAGTACTGCCAACATAAAACCCAGCTAGAAGTATTTTTCTTTTATAGGTGTTGCAGTGTATTACTACTGAAACAATGGCAAAAAAAAGGAGTTTTGTCCTCATTCCAGCTGTCCATCTCCTTCAGGTGCATCTGAATGCTTAAAGACCTTTTCTGGGCCTTATTCTTCATTCCAGCATGTAAACTTAGATTTTATTTCACTTTAACTAATTGCAATGCATGTGCTAATAGCAAGTCAAGCAGACTTTCCCAATGGATACCTGTGGCCAGCTGGAGGTTTTTGCCCCCTCATCCTCCCAAAGAATGGGCTCGCACATTGCGCGCTTAAAGTTTTAAGATGCCTGAATAATCTGTGTAAGGATGAATTGATGATGTTGCTCATAAATTTTGAAGTATGAAATCTCTGAAATTTATTTCTTAAAATAGAAATTAACTACATTGAGACTACTTATACTGTTGTAATGACAGGGGTAAAGGTATGATCATGTTCTCCCTTTAACCTGGATTGGCTCCTGACTTCGCTTAAGTTGTGAACATGCATGAAGTTACAAACTGCAGCAGGATTCCTAGAATTTGGGTGTGAATATTGATGTTCTAATACCCCAGATAGGCAAGACCAGCCATTCTTGGTTACCTCTCAAGAGTAAGCTTGCTCAAATAACCCTTGTATAGGTAACTTGGTAGATGATGCTTTTTGTATGTCACAAGAAGTCATCTGCTGTATTTGTGGCATAGTGCAGCAATGTACTGAGATGATCCTGCCTTATACAGTAGTGTATCTGCCTAGCACAGTTTGCTCCCTTGCAGCTGTGATGCTGGTAATAATGCAGTCCCTGGGATTTTTCTTGCTGTCATCAGCTGTAGTGGTACCACTGCATGGTTGAATGGGGTTACCACCATTTGGTGGGAGCAAAGAAGTAAAGGACCAAGAGTCTGTATTTCATATTCTTTAGGTGAATTGACTCTTGCCAGGCTTCTGGGATGTGCCTGGGCTGTCACCACTTGACAGGAGTCCCTTCTGGGGTGCAGAACTACCTGTCCTTGTACAGTCCTTTCCCTCAACTACTCTTCCTGGGTTGATGGAGAGACATGGAAATCTGCTGCTAGGATGGGTAGGAGGAATATGGCTGGGTGGCAGACCTCCTCAGAATTTCAGGGTGACAAATCTTGACTGTAGCTTGTGGGAAGGGGGGCAGACAGAAGGACTGCAGCCTACATTTTATAGAGAGGGACCAAGCTGTGCATTGCAAGATGACACCATAGTGTGGGTATAATGTTGATATTGTGGGTGCCTCCATCTAAGTGATATTATTCCTTATGAAACTTCCTGGTGTTGCATTAAATGTGTGTTGTGAACTCTTAGAATCATTTATGACTGTAGTATTTACTGCTTGCTCACCCTGGCTTTGTGAGGTAAGAGTCTACTGGTACTTTGGGAAAATTTTGCTTTGTTCTTCAGGATTTGTCTGTATGGCATGCCTGTTGCTCCTGTATCTTGGATATGGATAAATAAAAGGATATGTGTTTGGCATTCCCATGTCAGAGTACTAGGTAACTGTTTAGCCACTTGAGGGGCAAATTCTCCTATGAAACCATGAAGAAAGACTTTTGCAGCTCAGCATAGCACATATTCATTAAATTTCAGGTGTTTTCTGGGTAGAGTTATGAGTGCCTGCAGATCAGAGCAGCTAAATATAAATTTGATTTAATATAAATAAAACTTTACAGATCATAGTAGAATTATGTTAAAATAGACCTTAAATCTAGAGTTGATAATATTTTGTCCTTCCCTCCAACCTCTATGACTTTCAGTTGTTCCTGTAATGCTTTATTCAATATGGCTTAGATACTAGGATTGCATTTCCTCTAAGGGGTTGAGCCCAAATGTATCTTCTGCTCAGAATAAACTGAAATTATTCCGTTTCAGAAATACTAGGGTTTTGATCAGATTCACTGATGTAATTTCTTTTCATCTACGTAAAGCTCCAAGGATTGCGACCAATGTTTTATTTCCAGCTTCTTCATTGTTTCTGACCCTAATAGAATCTGAAGATGTCTATTTTTAGTCCCCTTCTGTTCTCCCTATTCCCCCAGTGACCATGATCTGGGCTTTTTGCATTTGCTTGTCACAGTCAAAACAAGAGACTGAATTGCAGATGGGTGTTTGAGGTGACACCTGTTTTTTGGACAGGTGGATGATGCTGTCTTGTGCTGTCTGTCTCAATCCTGATAAAAGCTTTCTCTTGTTGAACAAGGACTATAGCCAACCAAACTTAACTCCTCTTCAATTATTGTAATTAAGATGTGTTTAAAAATTTGTTGTTTCAATGGCTATTTTATTTTTTTCTGTCAGGACAGTTAAGCCAAATCTGAATGGGCTGCTGGTGATACCTTTTACAAAAGCAACACCCAGGCCCTCAAAAGCAAGGCTTATGGATCTTGTGAAATGTTCACTACTACCTAAGGGATCCTGCATGGATACTTTAGGGACTCTTCTAAATGCATGTGGTGGCAATAAAATAATTTATCTGAAATAGAACTACCATTAATATTCTTGAACTTTGGCAAAATTAAACATGCAGTTTTTCCCTATATGTATTTTATTTCCTATTTCTACTTGAAATGTGGCTTTGAGAGCTTCTGTAATACACTAGAAACCAGTGGCTTATGTCTTGTGATGCATTTGGTAGGTATGAGGCAACTGCAAAATAATTTATTCTTTAAAAAGTGACATTTATAGTAATGCCCTTTGTTTCTGCAGTTCTAAACTTCATTGCACTTAATCTAAACACAAAGAAAATACAAACCAGACACCACTAAAATATTTTTCATTAGAGATAATGGAAACTGTTTTTCTTTTGGAGGCCCATAAAAGGCAATGCAGGCCCCAAAACATACAGAGATATTTTTTCTTTTTTCTTTTCTTTTTGCATTCATTGTTTTGTCCTCCTGATTCCCCAAAGGCTTTGCCATGTCCTGTCTTTGGTACATTCAAATAGTAGCATTCTAATTTGCTTCTGTTTAAGTAACATGTTTTATGCTTATATAAAGCTGGAAAAAGTCATTAAATATATTAATTTTTACTAGTATAATATGTGAAAATGAGTCCTTAAACTTTATACAGACTTTGGTTAGAAGCATATTTACTGCAAGTAATGGTATCCATCCTTCAAGGCTGTTGATGTTTATTTAATACCAAGCATAGTATATCTATTGAGTCATAGTACAGACCTTTTTAAAAGGAAAAAAAAAAGCATTGATTTGAAGGCTCATGGAATACACACTGTGAGCTTCTGAATAGTAGGGAACCTGTATGTAAAACTAATTCTCATCTGATGTGCATTTAACACAATATTCAAAATTATATTATCACAATACCTACCTAGCCTGTCTTTTGAGTAGATCTATGTAGATGCAGGGCAGCTGCCTGCTTTATATGCTTCATTCATCAAGTAACTGGTTTGCTAAATAAGTTGTAATTAGTAGCTCAAAATCCATTAAAAAAGGGGGAATAAGGTACCTTTTTTCTAACTATGGCAGAAAACATCAGAGAATTGTCTCCTTCATATTCAGGACTGGATAACTTACTAATAATTCACTGATTTAACATCCCTGAAAGTAAAAATCTTTACATATGTAAAAGCAGGTGTTGCCTTTGCTGGCAATAATCAGAACTCGATTTAATTAAATGTGAGTCAGATTAATCTTGTAAAGCTGGCACAGAATCTGCAGAGCCCAAGCTTGCAGTGTGAGAAGCTGCTACCCACTGATCACAGAGGGTAGCTGTGCAAGTGCTACAAGTGGGATCTGACCCTTAGTAGGCTCTAATTTTCTCATCTGAACGCCTGGGTAAATCATGCCAGAGCTTTGCTGCTGCCAAGGCACTTGAATTCAACTTTTGAAGCATAAATAGAATTTCAGTTGAAGTTTCTTAGGCCAATAAAGCGACCCCAGAAGCACCACACGAAGCCTGTGAACACCGCTGGTGTTCTGAGGGAACTAGCAGCCCCTTGCTTATCTCCTCTCAGCTTTATCTGCATCTCAATCCAGAGCAGCAAAGGGCAGCAAGCTGCCCCAGCTGATAAAGGCACTGAAGAGAAAGGAAAGGGTACATACCCTGGTTATGATTAAGGGCTGGTTAAAATCTATTCCTCCCGAGAGCCTGAATCCCCAGGGTGCCGGTCCTTGGAGAATGACGTTTTGTGGCATCCTGAGCAGGTTTTTCTTGGCTACTCCTCCTTTTTCTCCTTAGGTGTGTGCGAGGAGCCGAGCAGCAGGAGGAAGGTGCAGCCAGCAGAGCACCTCCCGGACAGGGCAGCTGGTCTGATACTCCTCTTAGGAAGTTTTTCCTCACCCCCCAGCTGCGGGCACTGCGCTTTATCCCCTCTCTGGCTGACGTCAGCCAGTCCCTCGGCTTCTCCGCCCACCCGGGGAGGATGGCTGGGACAGATAAAGCCTGAATGCTGGAAAGGTTACAACACATGCTCTGGCTTCGTCTGCTGCTCAGCCTGACAATCAGGGAGTTTCAGGATGCAGCGTCCTGAGTTCTTCAAGCAGTCCTCTTGCCCATTTATTACCCTGCTGCTTGTTTCAGCTAAATACTGATCAAGAGATTTGCCTCTCAGGCTCTTGTTTTGCATCTTGTCTTGTTTGTAATGTAATAGTTTCTTGCACTAAAAATCCTTCCAGCTCTTTAGCTGAGTTTTTTTGGCTACTGTCATTTGAGAGCATGGCATGCACCAATTCTAATGGCTTCAACACTCTGGCCTGATGTCATGTGCATTTCTCATCTTGAGCAATGGAATGCCACAGCTCCAGTTGATGACACCACTTTGTAGAGTTCTTAGCTTTATTTAAAGGTAGTTAAAGGTACCTTCTGTTGTTATTTGTATTACTATTCAGTATTTGTTCGATTTATTCAAAGAACATTGCTTTTGGTTTTCTAGCATCAGTTTTATTCTGACTTCCATATCCCATATATTTTGTTCAAAGTGAGGTGGAGAATTTGTCAGTGGTAGTGTAAATACTCCCTCTCATCATGGTGTCACAAGTTTCTCTTTAGAAGTGGTATTAAATTTAATTTAATATGTGTGTGGATAATGTTATTTAAGCATCTCTTTGCCCAAAGTCTGGCCTGTTCTAGGATGTATCTGAAGCTCTCATGAAGTGTAGTAGAAGTGTTTGGTTGCTTTTTTGTTTGTTTCTTTGTTTTTTTGGGGGGGGGGTTGCTCATTTTTGGTTGTTTTGTGGGTGGTTTTGGTTGGTTATTTTTGTGTATGTGGTGTTGATTTCGTTTTTGTGGTGGTGGTTGTTTTTTTTCCTGGTGGAGTTTGTGTGTTTTGGTAGTGGTTGTGTTGTTGTGGTTTACATTTTCTTGTGTCTTATTTCCCCTGTCAATGAGTTGGTGAGAGCCTGGAAAGAATTAAATCTGATGAGGTGATATATTTTGGTGTAATAATAGTACACTCTTTTTTTTTTCTTGCCTTTGAGGAAAGTTTGCTGTTGGTATTTTTTGTGGTTTGGTTTTGTTTTTTTTTTTCTGGTGATATTTTGGTGTGATGCTGTTTTCAATTGCTTTAGTTTGTTCTTTATGGCAGAGGATTTACCCATTTTTGTTCACTGTGCACATTCCTTTCTTGCTGGTTGTAGCCTGCTTAGAGTCTCTGATGGACATGAAAGTGTGAGATGGAATAATAAAGTGTCATTTAAAAAATTTCTGCTATTGGTGATTTGTTTACAAGTAGATTTAAATGTAAAATTGACTTCCACCCCTTATTCTGATTTATTGAATGTCCTTATCTGTGTCTGCTGCTAATGTCTATATAGTTTTAAAGTCCTTGGTAAGTTACCCTCAATTTTGGTGGTGTTTGGTTGCTTTATTTGGTTTTGTTTTGTTTGTGGGGTTTTGGGTTTTTTTTTTCATAGGCACTCATAAGAATTACTGTGTCAAACCAAACCCATGATCAGGCTCTGAGTTTCAAGTGTCAGAAATGATATTTGTGTAATAATCTCACTTGAGAGGCTTCTTACAAATTCCTTGTAGTAAGTTATGTCATGTCCCTTCTAATCCTGTTAGCTACATGCAGGGGAGGGCAGGCTTCACCTTATTCTAGGCAGGTCACTGTTCTTAATTTCAGTGGAAATCTCAGGTTTATAGGAGATGGTGGACTGGATCAAAGACTGATTTGTATTTATTTTCTTTCCTGGTTTACTCAAGGGTGTCTTGCTCTCCAAGGTGCTGTTGCTCTGGGCAGCCATTGCTAGCTCCTGTTTTATTGAGGTATCCCAGGTAAACATGCAGCACTCTGACACTTTTTCACTTGTGCCACTGAAGCAGGCTCTTGTTCTCTTCATCCCTATTCCCTTTGATGCTTGTGCCACACTTTCTTTCTACCAAGTACAATCTGAAAGTGTTGACACCAGGCTATACATCAACTTTCTTCATACCACTCAAGCTGTTGAGATTTGGAGGGTAGGGGTTCAAATGACACATCTGAGTAGCAGCATAATGCACAAATTCATTAACTGAATTAATTAACATTCATTAACAGCTCCCTAGTCCTCCAACCTGTAAGTCAAACCAGGACACACCTCCCTGGCTTTGGGCAGTCCCACTCCTGTGCCTGCAGCATGGCCTCACAGTCCCTTGGCAATAGTGGGGAAAAAAAAGCTTCCTAACTTGCATCAGAATATTTTTGGATGTGTTCCCTGTTTTCTCTCTCACTAAGTTCCTGCCTTGATAGAAGGATGGGTTTTCTTGGTGATTTGGCAGGCTGAAAGCTGAAAAACAAGTTACAAGCAGCAAATGTTTCAAAGCAATTCATCCTTCTGTAAACTTGTGGAGCTCTCAGCTGTAGGCTGCAGAGCTCAAACCCTGGCAGAGGCACAAAGTGGAAAACCCTCTTCAGAGCGTACATTTTAAGCCATTCAGAATTTAGCCCCTGTCGTGATAAACTGCACTGGACTAGGCCACTGTTTGTGAAGTTTAGATAGCAACAGCCTTGGTTACCAAATGGAGCTTGAAAATCACTTGCATATGTGGAACAGCATGTACTTAAACTGGCTTTGCAGGGCTGAAAGACCAAGGTATTCTCTACTGCACAGTGTTTTCTATCTCAAAACACACTGGTATATGGGCAATCTTATTGATGTGCTACTTACTGCTTTGGGAAGTTGCTTTAAAATAAGATATGACTACGTACTGGCTGAAGTTTATCCAAATTGCACTGTTGTGGAGCAGGAATTGTTAATAACTTAATAATGATAATTTAATATCCTCCTCAGTAGTCTTTCAAGGATGATAAACTTGTAACAATACAGAAAATGAAGACTTAAACCTTCTCGACTTCTCCAAGAACCTTATTAATTAGCAAATGGGGAGTGTTTTAGAGCTTTTAGAGCCTATGTTAAGCATCTAATCGAAATTAACAAGCATATAGGTGGAGAGTAAATATTTTAATAGGTGTATTATATTATAAAAAAAGTGTATTCAATGGAAGGAGATGCTTAAGTCCCATTAAGACACTGAATTACTGCTCCATTTTGAAAACTATCTAACATTTTCAAACATATATGCACATAATGACTTTCCATCTGTGCACTAAACAGAATCTTAGCAACACTGATTACCTGAAGTGTTGTTTCTGTCATAGAATTTTACAGAAATGGTGATTTTTACAGAAGTTATTGTGAGTAGGGAAGAAATTAGTTGTCCTTGATTTCTTTGTGAGCCTGATGTAATGTCAGCTTCTATTTTAATTGTTTCCTAACCAAAAAGTAAGCTGCAAAGCACTTCTGAAACTTGGTGTTTAATTGCTGCACTTCTCAAATTCAATGCTTGTTTTTATGGGAGTTGAATGATTTCTTAAGGAATTTGCCCTTCAATTCTGGCAGCCTATAGGAGTTCTGGTGGAGAATCTTAAAGCTGAGTGTGAAGGAGTTGTTTGTGGTTTTTTATCTCGTTCACTCCTCAGTGGTTCTGCTCCCTTACCTAGTCAGACACCACCTCCAAATTTTGCAAGCTGATGCCTTATTTGTTCTAAAGTTAAAGCCCATTTTGGCACTGGAAACTGAACAAGCTCGTTCCAAAAGAGTAAAGTTGGAATGAAGTTAGTAAGGCTCCGTGCCAGCAGATAAGTCCAGTATGCTTCATAAATTAACATGCTAACATAATTTTTTAAAACACTATAAGATAGCTGTTAACTCTCTGATGTGATTGCCATTCAACACTACCTGAACAAATAATGCATAGAAATTGTCAGAGTTAGGAAATCTTTCATGATGTGTATTCAGGAAACAGTTAAAGTACTTCATTAGGTGTGCAGTCATGTGTCTACAAGAACTCTACCATAGTTCTTCAGACACTCAGCATTGCCTCTAATAAATACCACATGAGACTTTGCTTTTATACAAGAATAACTTATTTTTTATCTGTGATTGTAAGCATTTAGCTATAATTTAATTTTATTGTTTTTCTACATGGGAACTTTAACCCCCTTGTCATATCTGGAGAAAAGCTGATTGTATGTATTAAAGGGATGGTGAAGAGATCAAGTGGAATCAAGAGAATGATCTCCTGTTCTTTCCATACCACAGGAAAATGTGGATGTTACCACCAGTTTATTATAATGGCTGGTGGTGAGTGTTCCAAAGGAGCTTCTCTCTGGCAGTGGCTATAAACTGTATCACTGTGTGTCCTGATGGTTATTGCCCTGTAGGTACCGATGATGCTGTCTTGCCTCTACCCTGCTAGAAGCAGAAGGGAGTGCTTTTTGGAGGCTCTCTTACTGTTTGTGTGAGACTTTGCAGTAATTGTGGTAGTTTCTCCACCTCGGACATCTTGGCAGGGCAGAGACCAGAGCATCAGCACCAACAACCATTATGCCTTTCCTGGGTGCACGTGCTGAAAACAGGAGCAATGTCAAAAGAAATGTACAAGTCTGTTTGGCCAAAACAAATGTACAAGTGCTTTTAGTATGCCAGTGGTAGCTAAGGATGTATCTTTGTTCTGGGTTACGTGGTGCAAATCAAATAGTGCAGTGCACAGAAGAGGCTTTCTGGTGTCCTGACTGGAGAGAGCCCAAGGGAGGGTTGTGAGGACAGTGAAGGGGCTGGAACACCTGCTTTGTGACCTGGGGCTGTTTTGTCTGGAGAGGAGAAGACTGAGGTGAGATCTAATTAATATCAAGGGGTAGTAGTAGAGCTACTTGAGCAAAAATTGCTTTTTAAAGAGATTAATGTTTCTTCATCATTTACAGGATGATGAGAAAGCTTATTCTTGGAGTGGTGAAACTGTCAGCTTGGGATGTGTAGTCTAAGTACATCTCTTCCCATGGAAACACTCATGTGTCTTTTGTCCTTTAGTTTATTTTTATCAGTGAATGTTTATATCTGGAAAAAAGATCTTCAGTGTTAAGAAAAGAACAGTGATTTTTTTTGTTTTGTTTGTTTAAAGAAGAAAATGCTCATGCTTCTATGGTTGTGCTTTTTACTTTATTTCTGGTCTAAGTTTAGCTTTCCCCTAGATTATTTTTAAAGCACAATTTTTTTATTTTTCTGTCTGTAATTTAAAAAATATCCCATGTTTGACTTAATGAGAATGCCTTCCATTGTAAATAACATAATAAAAATCTAGAGATGCTACTCATACCTACAAAGTCCCTTTGTGAAAGACAGAGGTAAGGTAGGAGGCAAAGCTGTCCATCCTGTGGAGAGCTTCTGAAGTCTCTCCCAGTTTTCATGCTAAGCAGTACTTTTCAGTCCTCATCTCCATTCCCATCTGTAAAATGATGCCCTTCCATAAGGCTCCTCAGTTATCTGCTTTTACACACCTGTACTCCAGTGGCACAATGCTGCTGAGAGTTCCCTGGGCCTGGGTGCAGTTTGCTTGAGATCTGTGGGCAAGAGGACTTGGAGTTTGGTCCATGGCGGCTTACAGTTGAAGTTGAGAGGCTTTTCCACCTGCTGCTTTCTGTGTGTGTGAGAGAGACCCCATGTGTCCTGGGTTTCCTCACAGTGGAAAATCTCCAACGAGCTTCATTGAGCTATGGCCTCTGCTTAATAACTGTTCTGGTCCCAAATTCATTCTACTGAGAAGGAAAAGCCCAATTTTGCCACAAAACAAAAGCCCCCAAATGTCTGTGTAAACTCTGTGTGGAAAGGTGCAAGGATTTGACAATGTTTCAAAATAACTGAAAGTATATGTTTGTTTTGGTGGTACGTTTTGGTTTTATATATTTGTGTAACTTTTGACTTGATTCAGAGCCATTTAACTATTTGTATGCCATCTTGTGGTGGGGCAGGGGAAGTGGCGGCCATCTTGTGGTGGGGCAGGGGAAGTGGCGGCCATCTTGTGGTGGGGCGGGGGGAGTGGGGGCCATCTTGTG
>VYZU01045417.1:7304-17352 GCA_013401355.1 Ceyx cyanopectus | reverse complement strand
GGAAGAAGTTGTTTCCCTTGAGGGTGGTGGCTCAGTGGCACAGGCTCCCCAGGGAGGTGGTTGAGGCCCCATCCCTGGAGCTATTGCAGGGGAGGTTGGCCAAGGCTCTGAGCAGCCTGGGCTAGTTGAGGGTGTCCCTGCTCCCTGCAGGGGGGTTGCGCTAGATGCCCTTTGGAGGTCCCTTCCAGCCCTAAACATTCTATGATCCTTTCACTATTAGTCTACTGACCCCCAAACATCCATCTGGGAAGCTCAGGAGGAAGTGTAAAAAAAAAAAAAAAAAAAAAAATTTATTCTTCTTTAAGGGTCCAGGGTTTCTCCATAGTGTGTATCAAAATTATAGATCAATATCTTGGTCTGTTTTGTGGTTTCCTAAGAGATGAGACTTTACACACAAACAAATGATGAGATTTACATGTAAAGCCACAGTCACACGTAGTCCAAGTGCCAAACCTTTTGAGTATTTTTCTTTAAGAAACAGGCATCAGAATTTCTTCCAAGATACAATTGTCATCTTGAATTCCACAAGGTACTGTTTTCGATACCTATTTTCACCTTGTGTCTTGGGCTGAGTCCTCTCACAGCAATTGCTGTGGAAGAGCTGGCCGTGTTTATTGGGTCAGGACAAACAGCAACAGCTGAAAGACAAATATGGTATTCTGTCTGAAGTGTAAGGTGGGCCCTGAGCCAGAGAGCAGCAGCTTCAGAATGCAGCCAGCCACAGAGCTGGAGCCTTGGGGTTCTGACGCACACTCTACTTACTCGTCTGTAATGCTTAAATTTAGCTTATGCTTTTAGTCTTTTCCTCATTACAATTCTGATTGCTTTCTGCTTGATAAAAAGACTGTCAGCTTGTCCATGCCCATGAATCAGTTTCTTAACAGCACAAGTCTTTACTGAATGGAAGTAAATAATTCCACACTTCACAACTTGTCCCAATTAGATGTTTTTTTGCTTGATTTTGTTCAGTGCACAGTTTAAGTGCACAGGTTTGAGAAATCAACATGTGGAAAAGCTGTCTGTATCCTAAGAAAGGATGTAACTGCAGCACAGACAACACCAGGAGAAATTTTACAAGGACAAACTTGTCCATTTTATCAACATGTAGTTACTGGAACTGAAATGGTCAATGCAAAAACTGTCAGACACATATACACACCGTCTTAAAACTAGTAACCATACATCCACTATTGTACCCCAGCATGCAGGGACTGAGATAATGCATACCAGAGCTGGGAACTTTTGATGTTTCCTGGTACTGTAGAAATCCAGGCCAGAATTTGAGTGTAATCCCTCCAAAGCTTTTCAAAGGATAATCCTCTCTACAGTGTGAAAACAGGTAAACCATGTTATGTACAGCTAGTGCTTTGAAATGTGAGTAAAACTCTCCTAACAAAAACCTGTACAGAAAAAAAAAAAATCTGGAAAATGACTAGCTTATGATCCTTACCACTGTCCCCCAAGGAAACAACAAACCCAACAACCAAAAAAACTTGAGAACAACAAACCATTCAGAAATGCAAAATCAGTCTCCCTGAGGTCGAGTTTTTCTCTTGCCTGTCCATTGCATTTTTAGCAGCTTCTGTTTTGTACTTGTCAGATCTTAGAGGATCTTGCCCAAGTCTCCTCAGCTGAGGGAACAGCAGGATGTTTGAAGTCAGGACCTAACGAACAACTAATGTGCTGTGGGAGCTGTGAGCCCACATACATTTCATGGCCTGGTGCATGAGATCTCTGGAAGCTCTGGATTTTCTGTAATGATGACCAAGGTGCTGCAGGTAATGCTCTTGATAGACCTCTGGATAATGTTAAGGGAAGAGCCTTAACCTTGAATGGGATAAAACAATTACAGTGTTTTTCAGTTGCAAGATATTTCCTATTTCCACAGCTGGCTGCTGTTTCTTCAATAGTCCTTTTGCTTCTGTGGCTGATAGGAAGAGGAGTGGTAGAAAAGGAGGGAGAAGTGGGACAGGTTGCCCTTCAGCACAGGTAGCAAGAAGCCCACAGAGCCTGGAGAATTTCAGCAGTGGCTTCACTTACACTGAGCTTGCCATAGTGGTTTCTACCTTCCCCTGTTAATGTTTTGTCTTCCTAGTCTGTCATGACTTTCAACAGTGCCTTTTCTGAGGCTTTCCTGGGAACACAGGGTTTGTGTGGTGAAGAAGAGGGCTGAGAAGGTTGTCTCCATGAAATAGGCCAATTACCCTGTTTCCAGGGCCTGAAACACCTCTTACTCATCTTGTCTGCCACTTGTCCCACACGGTCTTTCTCCACCAGTAATCACCCTCCCTCTCTGTTAGTTCTTTTTTGGTTTGGCTTTTTTGGGGAATTCATTGTTTGGGTCAGTTTTTTAATTCATGTTTTGGGGTGGGGGATGTGGCTTGGCAGAGTAGCTTAACCTGTATTTCTGAAACATCTGCTGTTTCTGTGTCTGAGCTGTAGGATGTATCTGTGAATATACACAACAGAATTTATCTCAGTCTAGTCACTTTTTTCCCCCCTGTATTAAAGCAATGGCTAATACTTTAAAGGACCAAAGACCTCTTAGCATGAGTGCTGTACATATAAGCTGCAGAAGGCTGATTCTTGAAGCCTGCACTGTTTATGACCATGCAATGAAATAGATAAATAAGGGTTGTGTTGCAAGAAATGCAGAGGGTTTGGACAGTAAGCAGTAGTTTCAGGCTGCTACTGTTTATCAGTGAGGTGTGCTGCTGAAAAGTCTGTTTCTGTAACAGCTTAAAACCCAGTGATTTTATAATTAAAACTGTGATAGTCAGAAAATAGTATCTGATGAATATACGGTTTTTGTACCAATTTCATTCTCTGGCCACTTTATTTTAGTGCTGCTTTTGACTTGTGTGGTAGCACAAAAATTTTGCACCCATCTGTAGTAGTCTGCTTGCTTCAGAACGTGGGTATGGGTTGGTGGCTGGCAAAGGGCTTTTTCTCTGTCCTAGATGTCTCCCAGTGGTTTTGATGGCATAGAGCTTTCATCCTCTGGCTGCAGATTGTGTGTAGTGCTGCTTTGTGCCTTGTACCTTCGGAGCTGGCTGCAGGAGCAGATGAAGTGAGTCTATGAATAGCTCCTAGAACTCTCCCATGGCATGTAAGCGCTGCCCTCTGCTACCCCAGCATACCGGAGGCATCCGTCTGGCCCCTTTTATGGTGTGAGGAGGGGAGGGTTTATTCTCACCTGTTCAAATATTTCCAGTTCCATGTGAAGAAAAGCCCTGTGTGTAACAGATGGCTCCGTGGTGGTGTAAGAAAAGTCGGTAGCGGATCGGTGTTTCACGTTACAGCCGGCAGCCTCAGCCCGGGGCCCGGGCAGCAGAGCGCAGCCGCACGGCAGCGCCATCGCCGCTGGGAACAGCGTGTTCGGCCTCCCGCTGGCCCTCTCTGCGCTGTCCCCCCTCTGCGCTGCTGCCTGCGCTCGCTGCTGCACTCTGCGCCGTGGGCAAAAATAAACCTCGCTGCGAACGACTTGAAGCTTTGGTTGTTGTTTTAAAATGGCTGTTTCCTTGGTTCCCAAGTGGCACTTGCAGAAAGGATTGCAGTAGTGTGCCTCTGGTTTAGTTTAATGTTAGATAACCAACAGAGTCTTAAAGGACCAGGTAATTGTGGTAAGATCTTTAGCAAATTGCTGTTCAAATCAGCCTGAGCTAGAGCTGGGCACCCACAGTGAATAGAGGACCCATCTCTGGAGATACTCAAGACCCACCTGGGTGACTTGGTCTAGGTGATCCTGCTCTGGCAGGGGGGTTGGACTAGATGATCTTCTAGCTCCCTTCCAACCCCTCACATTCTGTGACCCTATCTTGCAATGGGGAACAGTGGCTTGTGATGGAGAAGTTCTCTCCTGTTTGGGGGCAAGTGTCAAGAGTCATTGTGTGTAACTCTCTGGTAGCTATTCACTAGTGGAAATAAATGGCATTAGTTGGGGTATTTTCTAAAGCAATTTACTAATTTTTCTGATGGCCTATATAGGAAGATTCCTTTGCTCTGCATCTATGTGGGTGATGAAATAATGGCTTCCATATTTCTCATTTGTGTTGGCAGAGAGAAACAAAACTTGTTGGGATGTGAGTATCTGTACTGGGGATAAAGCTAGCAATGCATTCCTGGTTGTCAGTCAACACTTCCCCCCCAGTGTCACTTGTGATGTAATGTCATTGTGCTGAAGTGATGCACTCTAATTAGATGTGATGTAGCTATCCAAAGGCTGCTCAAAAAATTGCTATGGGACTGTTCTTATAGGCTTTGCAGCTATTTCAGTAATGTTTTCTACTTGTGATGTTAAATAGTCTGCTAACACAGAGCTTTGCTCCTTTTTTATGATTCTTGGAGAGACAGTTACAAGCTGGAAGGCATAATACTGTAATGCTTTTATACATGAGATTCACACTGATGCAAATGAAACAGGAGCTGCAAGTTTTGGGATCAGGTGCACAATGTAACCAGCCAGCAGCCTCACAGTAAGAATTGTACCTGCAGGACTGTTCCATCACCTATTAACCTCAAAACCTCTGTTATTGTTTCAGAGGTGACTGAAAAAATACATGCATGGCAGCATATATGGCACTAGTGTCTCTGGCTTAAACAGTAACTTAGGAAAGTGCAAACAGGAATCCATTATTTTGTTTCCCTTTCAGTGGATTTCTGTAATATTCTGCATAGATATATGTAAAAATACGTTTAGTTTTCAGAGGAATGTGACTGCACTATACTGATGAGAATAATGGAATGTATTGGGCAATTTTTAGCTAGGGTTTAGAAACTTAACTATCTGGGGGGAAGGATTAAAGTCAAATGGCTTTTTTTTTTTTAATCCAGTCAAATATCCTCATCAATCATGAGGTTTATCAATTAGCTGTAGAGTTGCAGAAGAAAGTCTCATTAATCTTCCCTGCTTACAGTGTATGGCTGATGTACTGATTTCTGCATGTTGGTCTGCCAACTTCCCTGCTCTATGAAAAGGGTAGACTCAAGTCTCAGTCTCATTGATATTTGCTGAATGTAAGAAGGGATTCTGCTGTACAAATGTGTTTAAAAACATCAATTACTGGCCATTTCAATAGGCTTTTGCAATTTTGGAGCCACACGTGATTTGACTTCAAATTAACTTTCCAGGAGGGAACTATCTGCTCCCCTCCGTAGTGGGAGCAGTTAAAGTAGCAGTTTTGAGTCTCTGCCTTCACTTATACTGTTCAATATAACAAAACTAACCTGAAGTAGACAAGACATTCAGTTGCTTCAGTCCTTCTCTTGTGCAATGTTCTTTTCAAGCTCCCATAGAAACTGTAGCTGTGAGATCTGTGGACTTCAATGGAGCTTGCTGTCAAGTGGCACAAAGGCAGGGTTTCACCATGGAACTATAAATGCTGTAAGGGAATATACTTAGCAATGACCTAAGGTCCTTCTAGAGCTACTGACTTCATGTTTAGCTTCCCATTGCCTCCTGCCCTGCTTTTTCAAATGCAGGGGAGCACCTCGTGTTCCTGAGTTCTGTACAGCAGTGTTTAAATGCCAGGCATCACAGGAGGACAACGTGCTTTGCTTTGGCACATCTTCAAGTCCCCACTTTGAACCTGCTGGAGTGACCCTTTGCCTGCTTTGGGACACAGATCATTGCCCTGAACTGCTCATGTGTTGGTCTCCCTGGATTGTTGGTATCTTGGGGGTTTCTTGTTTTAAAAGGCCTTTGTCTCACCATCCAATGCACAGCTCACTGGAGGTTAGGCACTGGAATCTGCTGGCTCTTTTAGGGATGCCGTGGTATGTTAATTTTTATCTGAAATATAGCAGAACTCTGCAACAACCTTAATTTCACATGGACACACACTTCTTTTAGTCTGCTAACACAGCTGCCTTGTCATAGCATGAAAATAAAAGCATAATACAAGTCAAAGTATATGCTACATATCCTGACAAGATAAAGGGAAATTGGTCTGATACATCATTTTCTAGAAATATACTTGAATATCTGAGGCTTTTAATTGAGTTTTCCAGGTCTCTGCTTTAGGTAGCTCACTTCTCTTAGATCCTGCATGAGAGGCTCAATTGTTCTTGCTAATGTCATCCAGAGTGAGCTTCCTTCATCTGCCTGCTCCCAAATCCCTTCCCTAAGAAAGCTTTTCCAGTGAGGACTCACAAATAACCCTTATTGTCCCAAAACAAACACAACCAGGGATTCTTTAGTCTTGTGTACCTAGTGCTCCACACTCCATGGCAACTAAAGTTACTTGATACCTTCAAAAACAGGGGGAAAAACCCCCACACACTGTACCCTTGTGCCAGAGAGTGGAGCCAGCTGAAAAATGAGATCCCTCTAAACCTCTTGGCTCTGTTGGAAGCTGCAGCAGAAAATTCCTCTTGTCTCTTCATCTGCAGACAGCAACTTTTCCTACTGTGACTCATTCATTTGATCTTCTTTGTTCAACCTTCACAGAAAAGGAGAGAAGGAATACATGGGGAGGAAAAAAAACCTGAAGAGTGAAGCTCAGGCAGCTAAGATCCAAAGCTTGCCACTGACCTCTGCAATGCCACCTGCCTTCCAGGGTGGAAGTGTGAAGTTGCTGATGTTGGGATGGAGGATGCATGTTGAAGCATGAGAGCTTCTACCCCACCACTCTTCCTCCAGAATTCAACAATTCTTTCTACAAATGTGGATTTGAAAAGCACTTCCATCCCCTCAAAGAGTTGGTGACAGAAACTGGTCAGCAAAAAGCAACCTTCAGAAACAGAGCTGGTTTTGAAAAGCAAATCTTTTGGATTCTCACCATGAATAAATAAGTAGAAAAACAAATCCAGAGGCAGAGATTCAGTTTGTATTTTCTATTCAAAAGATTCTCAGGCAAACAGCTACACTGATGGAGAAGCAGCAAGTCCAGAGGCTTTGTTCCCATGGGATCACTGCAGCAATTGTTTCTTTAGAGCAGGGAACTCAAGACTGAACCAGAAAAGCAGGTCAGTATTTCACATAAACCATGGATGCATCCCAAACCCCTCTGCAGGGAGGAGAACCAGCTGGGTTTTGGGAAATGTTATAAGAAAACTCCTTGATGAAGTCTTCCTGAGACTGCAAATGCAGAGCCAGGCAGCTAAGAAGGGATATAAACCAGAGATCACTGCTTCTGGAGAAGATCATGACTTCTTTTCATCTGAGCATCAATCAGGACTAGACATTTTTCACACAAGAGAGTCTTCTTCACTCAGATACAGAGCTGAGAGCAGAGAAAAGCAAACAAACCTGCCTAAGCTCCCATCACTGTGACAGGATTCCTTACCTGGGGCAAGGAGCAGAGCAATTCAGGACACAGCCCTTTTCTCTGAACAGCAAGAAAAATACCAAGACATGGAAGGGTGTGGGAATCTGTTAAGGGTTTTTAAGACAAAGGCTCCCTAAATACTGGCAGGCATAACCCTTGCTCAGAAGCAATCACTGTCATGGTTCTGGAATACCAAAGGGAAGAAAAGCTGGAGACAGGCAGGCAGGAACAAACAGGTGGAAATCAAATCCCAACAGAAGTGTGGACTGTTTGAGAAACCTCTGTAGCAAGTACAGAAAGAAAACATCTGAAGACATCTACACTGGCCTCTNTTTGTCTTAATGACATTTCTCAGTAACAAAGACATATGTACATTTAGATTTGGCTGGTAAACCATTAATAAAACTTTGCATAAAATGCTATCTTACAGAATTGCACTATCCTGATGTGCTTATGGTAAATAGAGCAAGAAAAGAAAAATGCATTGAAATGTTCTGTATGTGGAGAGGGCAAAGATCAAATAAGGAAATTAGTGTGGTTTTTTTTTTTTAAATCAACAACCAAATGGCTCTGTACAAAAAAGCAAACCTATGTACAAAATGCTACAGAAACTACATACATTTTGATAGTCTCAGTCCTATACCCATGAGAAATGCAGTAGAAGCTTTTGCCATCTATAAGGTGCTGAAGAAACCCAATCTCAATTTTTATTTTTATAAAGCCATAGTCATTATCCTGTGCCTTTATTTATGCTTACCTTTGCTTATGGAAAAGGTATGTTTGCAAATACTTGTTTCAGGAAAAAAACCCAAACCAACAACAAAATACCAAACCAAAAACCCAGGAAAAGAGAGACAGAGANACACACTTCTTTTAGTCTGCTAACACAGCTGCCTTGTCATAGCATGAAAATAAAAGCATAATACAAGTCAAAGTATATGCTACATATCCTGACAAGATAAAGGGAAATTGGTCTGATACATCATTTTCTAGAAATATACTTGAATATCTGAGGCTTTTAATTGATTTGCTCTAGTCTCTGCCTAGATACTAAACTGGTTAGCCCCAAATTTCCCCAGGTCCCTCCTCCCCTGGCCTTAAGGAGAAAGTCCCACCTAGTCCCTTCATGAAATGATAGGATTGTGGTGGTTTGATTTTGGCTGGGTGTGACTAGCTGCTCTCTCACTGCCACCTCCCTCCTCAGCTGGACCAGGAGGAAGAAAATTAGACAAAACTAATGGGCTAAGAGAAAGGCAGTTTAATGAAAAGTTGAATAGATTTGGTTTACCTGGATACAACTTCAATATTTCCTTTTTAAAAACTTTAGCAGAGAGAATGCTATTTCACACCTTAACCACACAGAATTTATTTATATTGGTGTTACCAGGCCAACTTTTATTAAAGAAAAAGCCCATTACAGCACAATCCACCCTAGTGCTCCCAGTACTCACCAGTGTGTGGCACAAAGCAGTGTCCACTGCTGTCCACAGAGCAAAGAAAGCACAAACCACAGCACATTGGATTGTGTATTTCAGTATTGGTTATAGGGCTGTAGAGAGATGCATGCAGTGGCTTTAGGCTAACTTAGCACTGGAAGGGCACAGTCCTGATTATATTATTTATTATATCAGGTCTTGCTGAAATTGAAAGCACTCCCCACATGGGTGATGTTTATACTGACAAAGGAGTTTATCTGCTGCTGGAGTTCTTACAGCAGGCCCCTAGTGTTAACCTTCCTGTTAGCATTTTAGCTACATACTTGTGTATTAGAGGTTGCTGGATTTGCATTTTCCAGCCCACCTACTGTAAAGACAAAGCTGAGCATGAATCAGACTTGAGGTTGTGTATTTTTTTTTTTCCCCACCAGTTACACGCGTGCAAGGGGCATTGCCCATCCAGCTCTCCATTGGTCCTCTTCAGCATCATCCCTTCCACTTCTCTGAATCCAAAAGTGCTCTGAACCTCCTGCACTGGCTGTGCTAACCTGAGGCAATTTTCTGTTGCCTGAACCACCCTTCACTCCAGGAGCACAAAAGCACAAACACCCAATGACAAACCCAGGCCCATCTGTGTAACTGGTGGAAAAAAAAAATAAAATCTTTGTACAAGGCAAAGCTGTTTGCATATTGCCCATCCGAGTTTAGCTCTTTAGCTAAACTCTTCACAACACTTGAGCAATAGGTTATGTGTACTTTGAGAAATGATGGGGGAAACAGTTGTGTACTCCAAGCAAAATTTATTAGAAGTCTATTCAAGAAAAAAAAAAACCAAAAACAACACAGAGACCTTTTGCTTGTAGGAATTCAAAGTCAGTTACCTGAAAGTCAGGTATGAAAAAACTGTATTTTTCTAAAATTGGATACAGAGTAGAAACAGTACTTTTTAAATATCACAGGCAACAGATATTTCAGTCTTCAATCATAAATGGCATCAAATATAGGTATTAATCTCACAGCAAAGCTGCATGCAGATCTAGTTTAAAATTGAAAGCCTTTGAGTATAAAGCTTTTGCCATGAAATCTGCAATAATAAAGGTATGCTGCACAAAGATGTTTCTTTACCTTTGTCTTAATGACATTTCTCAGTAACAAAGACATATGTACATTTAGATTTGGCTGGTAAACCATTAATAAAACTTTGCATAAAATGCTATCTTACAGAATTGCACTATCCTGATGTGCTTATGGTAAATAGAGCAAGAAAAGAAAAATGCATTGAAATGTTCTGTATGTGGAGAGGGCAAAGATCAAATAAGGAAATTAGTGTGGTTTTTTTTTTTT
>VYZU01045415.1:0-10070 GCA_013401355.1 Ceyx cyanopectus | reverse complement strand
CTTCTCCTGGAGGATGCTGTGGGAGAGTCTGCCAGAGGCTTTGGCTGAGCTGAGAAGTGATCAATGAACACAACTGAACCTGGACCTTCCCTGTCCCTTGGAAAATAGCCTAGTTTGGATGTCTGCAGGGAGGACAGTACTGGTTTGGCTGGTGGTAACTAACTATCAGGAGCAAGGAGATGTAAATCTCATGTCACAGTGGTTTCCAGGGCCTTATTCCCTACTGCTGTCAGTCAAAATTGTTGCTCTTACAGCTATGAGTTCCATTACCCTCATAAAAAAATTCCCCCCAGAGGACAGAAATGAGATAGTTAAGCAATTTCGCAGTAATCACATAACTCAAGCACTAGAGGACTTAGGAAGAAAATTATTTGAGATATTATTAAGAAGGATTGCCTTGTGAATATCAGCAGAAAGATTCCAGAGTCCCCACCCCAATCCTTTCAGCTTCAAGTGTTGACCTTTTCTAAGTATTTTCTTAGATTTCTTTTTTTTTCTTTTTAAATATATGATGTCATGCTTTAAATCCTATTTCCATTTTCCTATCAAGCATATCTATTCCAAGGCTCCTCAGGGAATGTCATCATAGTGTAGTGTTTGAAAGCAGCTGCCCGTGGTACATATGTGTATCTCATACTAAAGTCATGGGCTCACTCCTGTGGTCCAAGAAAGGCTCACTAATTCTTACATCATTTCTTATAAACTGGTCTTTTCTTAAGGAAATCCAAGCTATACCATGACTTCAGTATCACCTCCATCATGAACCTTCCTTCCTGCAGTGTCAATCCATTTTAATCCCACCTATGATGTATGGGAAAATAAACCATCCTTCTTCTCTTTTCAACATTTTGATGATGCATCTGAGACACTCCCCTCATTCCTGCTCTGTATTGAACAACTTTTCCAGTTTCCTTTCAGGTCCCTGTTTCTAAATCTCTGAATCAGTCAGAGAAGGCAGGGGTTGGAAAGGACCTCTGCACATCATCATCTAGGCCAATTCCCCTGACAAAGCCAACTGACCTAGGCCAGGTTGCCCAGGATCATATCCAGGTGGGTTTGGAAAGTCTCCAGAAGTGGAGATCCCACAGCTTCTCTGAGCAACCTGTTCCAGTGCTTCATCAGCCTCACTGGGAATGTTATTCCTTATGTTTAGGTGGAATTTCTGTGTCCCAGTTTGTGTCCGTGGCCTCTTGTCCTGTCTCTGGGCACCATGGAGAAGAGTCTGGTCCTATTTTCTTGACACCCTCCCTTTAGATATTGCTAAATGTTGGTAAGATCCCCTTTCAATCTTCCCTTCTCCAGGTTAAACAGCCCCAGGGCTCTCAGCTTTTCCTTGTAAGAGAGATGTTACAGTCCCCTCATCATCTCCAGAGCCTCTGTTGGACTTTCTCCAGTAGTTCCTTGTCTCTCTTGAACTGGACACAATACTCCAAATGTGACCTCACCAGTGCATAGAGGGAGAAGAACCTTCCTCAACCTGCTGGCCACACTCAGTGCCCCAGGAGACCATTGGCCTTCTTGCTCCAAGAACTTTGCTGGCTCATGGCTGACCTGTTGTCCACCAGCACTCCCAGGTCTTGCATGGAGCTGCTTTCCATCAGATCCATTTCCTTCTTTTTCCCATTTCTCCTGTTCTGTGCTGCCAAAACTCTCCTTTCCCTTGTTTTCCATGGACTCTCGAGGTGCTTGGCAATTGCTCTGAGATGCAGAGCCAGTTCTCTCAAAATCTTAGGATGAATCTCTCCATTTCAGTGTTCTCCCAACTTACTCCTTCCCTCTTGCAGGCTGAGATCTCAATCCTTTGGTACTAATTTGAGCTGTGACAGCCCCTTGTTCATGGATGACTTAATGAACAGATGACTTTTGTTGAAGACACTGACCCATGGGTAGCTCTCCTTCTCTGCTGCCCTGCAACTGGTTCCTTTATTTGGTCTTCCCCTTAACCCTGCTGCATTCAGAGAACATTTCCTGTGCCTGCTTTTCTGCTGATTTGATCTCCTTCTGCTCCTACACTTCTGTTCTTGTCATCAAAGCAACTGGCAGCTTATTTTTCATTTCAAGTCAGGTTCTTTTCCTTACAGGCATAGGATTCCCCATCCCCATGACTGTTGATGTTTCCATATTATAAGGATTAAAACTCACTCCACAGCAGGAGGTGATTGAAATGCTGAATTTCATAACTTGCTGGATGCAGAACACCAAGCAGAGAGATTTTCTCTATCTGCTCTGAGAGAGAGCCATGGCTTGGTGTTGACTCTAGATGAAGAAGCAGGTCACAGAGTCTGGAGCATGTTGGAAATTCAGAAGAATCCCAGGAAGGCCCAGCTTTCCTCCATGTAGTTCTCAGCTGCACAAGAAGCTTTATCTCTAATAGCAACTATCAGGAGCAGCATAAGGTGTGAATTGCACACAAATAATGCTATTTGGGGGTGAGCTCAGGGCTGAATTCTCTACTTTTGTGTCTTATCCCATCCCATCTCAACCCATGTCCAGGGGTACTGGTGTAGTCACATTCTTTCTTCAGTGGTGCACTAGCTTGGCTTGAAAAAAAAAGGAACTTTTGGACTTTATTGCTGTTTCTAACCTGCTCTGCTGTTCCCAGGACCCAAGGAAGTCCTGCCAGGAGCAACCAACATCTCCTAGCAGAAGTTCTAAATTCCCTATGCACATCTCCCAAGTACAGGTTGACCCTTGGCAAAAAAATGCTTTAACATTGGCTTGTTTTCTATGAAATTAATCCTTTTTGCTGCATAAATATGTTTACAGTGAAGCAAAAATGCATCATCATAGGCACCTTATTGGAAGCTTGAAGTCTGGTGAAGTCTAGAAGAGAACAGAGGGTATAAAAGGGACATGTGGCCATTTAAAAATGGACAATTAAGGAATTTCTTCTAAACCAGTGTTACTGGGACAGAGGAGTGGCTGGGAAAAGAGGGTGGGTGAAGGTGACTCAGTGACACTCCTGGATTCTTCTTAGAACTCTCAGTTACTGTGTGAGGAGAATGAACATTCAACAACTTCCCAGTGATTTCCATCCCACTGGCAGTTTTTTGGGGCTGTTTTCTTGGACATGCATTTTTTTTCCAAGCTTCCAGGGTTTCTGCTCACTCTGCTGCACGTGTCTGTCCTGGCTGCAGCTTGACCACCTCCAACCCATTATTCCCCCTGCCCTGTACCTGCTTATCTGCATCTCTCCCTTGGCACTTTTCTGGAGGTCTGCCTTTGTCATCCCTTAGTCTCTGCAGCCCTTCCCACCATCTGCAGTGTGCTGCTTTAAATCTTATTCTTGCATGTGGGCCATTCCAGAAGGAAATGAATGTCAGAGCACCAATGTGCTGGAGCTGGATGTTCTTAGAAGCTTTCTGAGGTGCAGCTGGAGTTTCAGAGAAGAGAGAGAAACTGGCCAGATCAGACCTGAGCTCCCATCAGCGTGCAGAGGGTTGGGAGCAATATTTCTGAGGACAAGAACTGAGGTTTTTCAAATGCTCAAAGGTCTGCCACTCACTGGAAAGGAGCAGCCCCTTCTGTGTGGTGTGGCAGAGATGAGGCATCCTTGTCCCTAAGGACTGCCTGTTTATTTGAAATGATTTCTCACTTTCTAGTCCTGGGTTAGGTGTTATGTGGGAGGTGTCCTCTGCAGGTGTCCTCCTCCAGGTCAGAAAGGCCTGAAGGAGGAGTGGAGCCTTTGTTCAGGAGAGCCAGAGAGGGGACTGCAGCTCCAGGGAGCACCTCCTGCTCCCAGGGATGCTGGGAAGCAGCTCGGCCATTCCCAGGGGCTGCAGGAGCTGCAGAGGGGAGGGAGGAGCACATGGGTCTTGCCCAAAATCTGCTGCTCTTCCCACCAAGAGTGATCTTCAGAGGCAGTGATGGTGCTTCATTACCTGTGTGTCACATCTGCATTGGTTTTTCCATTCCTGTAATGAGAAGTAGCTTGTAAATGAATACAGAATCCTCTGGGGCCAGAAGCAACTGCTGTGGCTGACCAGAACTTTCTGTGGGAGGAAGTCAAGGCATCCAGGCAGAGATGCCTGTGTCAGTGCTCATGCCCTGCCTGAGCAACTTCCAGCATCACCAAGCCTGGCAGAGCAGGAGGATTTTCTCTAGTGACACCTCAGTCCCCCATCAGGGTACAAAGTGAGTCCCACGCTGCATTTTTAAGAGCAGGGACCCCTAGAAAAATGCTGCAGATGCAGCAAGTGCCCCTGGCAGCAGGTCTGCCCTTGCAGGCTGTGCCCACTGAGCCCAGCAGCAGACCTGGGTCCCCCCTGCAAGGTCTACCCAAGTATTGAGCACCACAGAGCCCTAAAGCTCCCAGTCATCCCTTTGCCACCTTGCCCCCCTAAGCAGGGATGGGCAATAGGCTCATGCTTGTCACCACATCAGCCCTGCTCCCAGACCAGCACCCTGCAGTGGCTGGCTGGCTGCAGTGTTGGGCAGGCAGGGCTCTGGCAGCCTCCCTGGGCTTTGCCAAGTTGTGGGAATGGCCATCTCCCCCTTTTTTTTTCATTGTTTGTTTGCTCATTTCTTCCGAATGGTAGCAGCAGCAAAAACAGAAACACTGAGCATTGTCTGTCTGTCTGAATGTGCTTCACTGTGGAGTTACAGGCAACAACAATTAACATTCCCAGAGCCTGAGAGAGATTACAAGGGAGGACCCAGGAATGTGCACCTGGCTGCACTTTGGATCTTGGCCGTTGTGGTGTTTTCTCTGCATCTGAGGTTCCTGGAGTTTTGGTCATGGAGGGGGCATTTAATCCAGGGAATATCAGCTCTGAGCTGCACCACAGATTCCTCTGCAGGCAAACAGCATTCAAGCAAAAGTGAGGATGGTTGTGATTAAAAAGCCCCCATCTGAGGCTTTATTTGGGGATTCTGACCCACCACAGAGACAGAAGGAAGCAGATTGCGTTTGAAACTGCAGGAAAAAAAATGTAGCTGCAATATAGCCCAAATGATAATAGCTTTGCTTAGTGGGATAAGTAGGATGATTGATTTTGCTTCAGCTGAGCAAGTTGAAGGTGGATGGAAAGTCTGGAAGTTCCAGGATCCAGCGTTGGGATTGGAGGGAGGGAACCTTGCAGGTGGGGTGCCTCCAGGAGCAGGTGTTGGGGGCTCTGGAGGAGCAGCAAGGATTGGAGCAGCCAGTGAGGGGGGGGGTGTTGCTACCCAGAGATGGATAAATACCCAAGAGCCAGAAGGTGCAGGGTGCACCCAGAGCTGCAACTCTTCGTTCCATGGGTTAAATTTTAAGCAGGAGCATGTTTCTCACACTTAAAGACTGGGGCCAGGAACAGAATCTGAATTAACTGTTCAAATTGATTTTAATTGCATAGATTTGGAGGGAATACTTCTGACAAAAACCTCTTATTAGAAATGGAAATCATTAATATAAGGTGCTTGGGGACCTGATCCCAACATTCTGCCTGAGAGAAAAAGGATATTTAAAGTCTTTGAAAAAGTAATTAAAGATAAATGCAGACAACTAACCCAGATTGTTCATTGGACAATCTCAGAATATTCTTTCATTAACTGCTGTTGAGAAGGAGAATACACTGACTCTGGGGGTCTGACCAGGAACTCTTCTGTGATGCTTTGACTTGCTTTTCTAACTTACAAATCTGTTATTCACTTGCTCCAAAGTGCTTCTGTAAAGAGCCATTTTTGGCAGATGACTGCAGCAGAGGTAGAGGTTGCTATGCCTCTGCTTTGCTGTGCATGTGGGAGAGAGCTGGTGGAATTTAAAGGAGAATCCCTTCCTTCCTAAAAGAACAGACACTGTTAGTTCTTGGGATTTGATTGTGGCTGGGAAAATGCAGAACACAGCAGGTAGAGTGATGCTTGTGAAGAAAAAACCCACAGTGATGTGTGAGAAATGAATCAGGAACTGCCCTGGCACAGTCCCTTTGAAGTGATGGATGTACATTGCATATTGTACATATAGTGCACATATATATATATATCCATATGGTATATTGTACCCTTGGGAGTAGGAATTCATTTCACAGTGAGTTGTATCTTTGAACTATTATTTTTACTCATTCTTTTTGCACCTTGTGCACTGCTGGAAAAGTCTCCCAGTTCCACACAAAGCACAGCAGCACACGAGCCTGTTGCTCAGAGCTCCTGCAGGGATGTCAGCCCTGGATGAAGCTCTGGATGCCTGCAATCCAGTTGAGAGTGGGAGTATTTTGCTGCTGGGGGCAGTTCTTTTTTGTGTCAGGGCTGGGGTTTGGTTCCCTGGCTCAGGTGGTGCTGCTGGAAGATGCTCGTGGCTCCTGGGAGGCAGATGGGCTGCCAGGCTGCTGGTGCAGCAGGGCTGCTGGAAGCAGCCCACAGGACCTCACAGTGTCCCAAGGGCTTCTTGCCTGTGTCTGGGGGAGGGATTTAGTTCCAGGGACCAGGAGGGGGATGCAAAGTGTGGTGCCATGCAGAAAGTTCATGCAGGAGGTCAGGAGTGAACCTGGAAGAGCTCCACAGGTTTATTTACCACATCTTCTACCTTCTGCAAGTGTTTTTCTTATTTAAGCAGCTACTTCTTCACATTTGTCTCTGGCTGAAACCCCGAGGCATTGTTTGGGAACAGCCATGGCAGGGAGGGCTATGGCATATCCTCACAAAGACTGGGTTGGGGGTGCTCCCTTCTGGATCTTCATCCACGCACTTTGCAGCTTGCTGAGAGGTCTGGTGAAACATCCAACCCTGCCACTGCATCCCGTGAAGCCATCACTGCTTCTTGGCCCTGGGCAGAGAGGGGACACCCCTTCCTGTGCCCTGGGCAGAGCTGGGGTAGGGTGGCTTTGCTCTGGGCTGCTGGGACTGTGTCTTGTCAGCTGAATGGGAGGGAGCTCTGAGCCAGGCCAGGCTTTCCTGCAGCCTATGGGCCCCACATGAAAACATTTGGCATCATTCCCAGATGTTCCAGTGCTCCAAAGCAAGCTGCACTCACAGGGCCCTAGCAGCAGGGATTTGTTCACAGCATCCCAGTGTTACCCAGCTTTTTGGGCCTGGAGGGCTGCTCTGCCCCCCTCTTTTCACAGGGAGGGGGCTCGGGCTGTGTGAATTTAGGTGGATGTGGGAAGTTTTTTACTGCTCCAGGACAGAGCACCTGGAGCAGGCAGAGTGTCCTTGGTTGCCCCTTGGGCCTCTGCCCAGCTTGCTGTTGTACCATGCTCTGCAGGAAGGGATTGGGAATGTGCAGCATGGCATTTCCAACTGGAGCCCAGCAGCAATGCTGCAGCTGGCCTGACCTGGCCTTGTGACTCTCTGGGTGGATGGGGGTGACTTTTACAGTGCAAGGTTTGCCCAACAATAGCCCTGTTGTCCCTGGCTGCCCAGGACAACGAGGCCCTTCAGAGTGCTTGGCCCTGGTGCTCTGCCTTGTACCAGATGCTGATGTCAGAGATGGAGCAGCACATCCCTCCTGAGCAGAGAGAGGGGAGGAGGTCTCCTGTCTCCTCCCAGCCTGCCCTGCATAGGGCAGAGCCAGCTCTTGGAGTGCTGGTCCTGCTCATCACCAGGCTTTTACCTTCTTCTGCCCATTCCCACCCTGCCGAGGTGTGATAAATCCTGCTTGGGGAAGTCTTAAGGATCCAGGAGCAGGCTGTGGCAGAGCTCCAAGTCTCAATTGCCTCTGAGGAGGTGAGGCTGGGACACAAGTAGCTAATGTCAATCATTTTCACACTCTAGTGAGCCTGAGTGTATGCAGCAGTGTGCAGAGCTTGGGCACAGAAACATGGAATTTCTGTAGTGAGAAAGCAGTGAAACATGGTCAGGGGTTGCCCAGGGAGGGGGTGGAGTCCCCATCTCTGGAGGGGTTCCAGAGGCAGGAGATGTGGAGCTGCAGAGCAGGGGCTGTGACCATGGCACTGTTGGCTGGGAGGTTGCACTTGATGAGCCTGGAGGGCTTTTCCACCCTTATGGTTCTATGAAACTCTGCTACTCTCTGGATCTCTTGAGAAACCAGCTTTGTCCAAGCTGACCACACCCTGATACTTAAAGATAATCATGGTAGGAAGACACCAGGGCTTCTTTTCCGAGGAAGAGAAAGGCCTTGGTGCTCTGCTTGCTGGTGACCCAAGCTGGCTGTTTTACTGGCATATGACCCATCCCCAGACCTCCACAGCCCATGTTGGCTCTGCTAGTTAGCCAATGAGATGCCAAATGTTAATTAACTTTTTGGAGAGTGAGGAACAGTGGTGCTGAAAGGAAGAAGAAAGAGGACTAGATATTTCAGAGAACTCACTTGGCTGTTACAGCAAAACAGGAGGGATGGCTCTGGGTTTGGGGGAGGCAGCTGGCACAGCCATGCTGGGAACAGGGGTGCTGGACCAGCCTGATCCATCCTGGCATCCTTGCCCTTGCCTTTCAACTTCAGTCTGTTCCATATGCTGAATTCCCATGAGGGGCTGCAGGGCAAGGTGTTGATGCAGCTCTGCCTCCTTTCCACTCAGTACTCAGTGCCTTACAGGTGGCTTTTCCCTGAAAATAATAATAATACTGCAGAAGTGAGCTTCTGCACGAAGGCAGCAACACACACAGAGATGCTCTGCAGTGCTCCCTCATTCCCCCCAGGGCTATGATGTATTTCATCACTGCTTAGCTTTGTTTTGGACTGGGATTATTCCACCTCAGCACCTGGAAAGATGAATCCCAAGGGCTGGGAAGAGCTTGTCGACCGTGGTAGGGGCTGCTGAATCTGGTAGCCAATTAGAGGCAAGGATGTGACAGCTCTGAATCCCCAGGTTCAGGTATCAGTGAGGCTGAGCTTGTGTTCCCAGTTGGAGACAGGATTCCCCTGTATGTGCACATACATCCAGCTGCACAGACAGCACTCTCTCAAATGGGACCAACACCCTCTTCCTTTTCCCCTTTCTGTCTGAAGTGGGCAGTGCATCCATCCATCCATCCATGTGGAGACCTCCAGTAAATCACCTGAGACTGTCAGGAGCTGGCCTTGGATCCCAGTCTCCCTAGTAGCTGGCAGTTGGTTCTGCAGCCCCTGAGACCACAGCTCCACTCCAGTTGGTGATTTGTGGGCCTCCTTGCACACACCAGCATGTGCAAAGATACACACTGAAGATCCTTCCAGTAGCTGGTTGTAGATATCCCTCTTGCTGGACTGCAAACAAACTGGCCCCTAAGACTTAGAAATCAGAGAACCCCAGCAGTGTCTGGGCTCAGGGAGCTGCAGAGCTCCCCCAGCCCAACCCTGCTGAGAGCAGGGCCATCTCAGCTAGAGCAGGGTGCTCAGAGCCTCCTCAAGCCCACCTGGGATGGCTCCAGGGATGGGGCCTCCACCACCTCCCTGGGCACCCTGGGCCAGTGCCCACCCTTCTGCTGAGAAACAACTTCTGCCTCAGTTCTCATCTCCAGCCACTCCTTGCTCATTTCAACCATTGTCCCTTGGCCTTTCCCTGCAGGCCTTTGCAAACAGCCCCTCTCCAGTCTCTGGAGCAGCTCCCTTCAGGCACTGGCAGGTGCTCTAAGGTCTCCCTGGAGCCTTCTCTTCTCCAGCTGAACAACCCCAGCACCCTCAGCCTGCCCTGGGAGCATCTCCGTGGCCTCCTCTGGCCCTGCTCCAGCAGCTCCATGGCCCTGCTGTGCTGAGGGCTCTAGAGCTGGACACAGGGCTGCAGGGGAGCTCTGCCCAGAGCAGAGCAGAGCAGCAGGATCCCCTCTCTCCAGCTGCTGGCCACACGGACTTGTGGTCCCCACTCCAGTTACTGGCACTGATGAAATATTCATGCCTGCACATGCCTGCTGAATGGAGAGTCTCTTACCCAGGAAATTCTATAGGAAGGGATTTAAAGAAAAAGACAGGATGGACTGAAGTGCAGACTCAGGGCAGGAACAGGACAAATGTGATTACCATTTACATGGAACAACCTCCTTTCATCTCCTTTCCCCTCTGTCTTCTCACACTGGTTTCTTCCCCCACCTTGATTTGTTCTCCAAATCACCCTTTTTTTTGTATAATCCCAAGAGCAGTCTGTCCCATTGACTCTTCCTTGACCTTCCCAGTCCATGATGGAGCAGCTCCACCTACAAGGGGTCCTGGTGGGCAGCAGGGT
>VYZU01045414.1:0-39249 GCA_013401355.1 Ceyx cyanopectus | reverse complement strand
TGCTAATCTCTTAAAGTTTGCTTTTATTCATTTACCTGCATTCATGGAAAGAAGGAAAGCTAGCTCAGTGAAATGCACACACTGATCTGCAGTCAGACCTTAAGGTCTTAGAAGTAAAAATAAAGTTTCATAACCTCTTCCCATTTTTTTAAAATTGCCTGACAATCTTTGCCCATGCTTAAAGATAATACAGGTAATGCTGTTAATGGTAAAGTAGAAGACATAAGAAAATAACTTTTTCAATTAATTGTTCAAATTCTGTTTCGTACCATTCTAATAGTTTCTTTATGCTCTTTAAAATTTTATAACATCCTTTATAAGTGTCTTGAATTTCAAGGAAGAAACTGCTTCAAGACCAGAAATAGAAATGTGAATATGAGAGAAATAGAAATATCTGGTTTACACGGAGTCAGGCAGAAAATGCATGGTCAGAAAATTTACACATTTACATTTTTACTTTGCATACACAACGACCATGACTGCAGCCAACCCCAACCAACCATTAATTTATCAAATTCATCATTTGCACAGCAGATCCACAGCAAAATATCATTGTTACAAAATCACATTCACGTACAACTTTGCACACATACTTGCATCTCTGAACTTTTTAATATCAGGCTCTATTTCCACTGTGATCACGCAGATGATCATTAAGTACCAGGGTAGAATCTTAATGACTAAAGCTCTCTCAAAGCTAGTTTATACACATTCAGTGTCCACTTGGGCAGGATTTGGCCACACAGGTGCATGGGGGTTTTTTCTGGTTCACAAAAGGATTAGAGACAAAGGGATTCGAGAAGCTACTGAAATGCACATTCAAATAACCTGAGACCAGAGGATAAAAATAAGCTTGGAAGAATTCCCAAAACACAGATGACTTGCATGAGTTAAAATCTACATGGGCAGGAAAATTAAGACCCTGACATCTGGCAAGTTCCCATACAATTTTCATTCAGCTCCTGTTCTCTAGAAAGGTGTGCAAACCTTGAAAAAAACCATTATTACACAACCTTGACCAGGAAGCAGCAGCAGAGAAATTGGGCAGAGTCCATGGAAGACAGTCACTGGTTTTGGACACGTACAAACACGACTTTGCAGCAGCAGCAGGATAGTGAAAAGGGACTAGGGAGGAATATTGAGTCTTCCAAGAGGTTCATGGCACAGAGGGAACAGAAGAACAACCAACCAGTGCCACCTCAGTGTTTAGAATACAGCAGCACTGTCAAGAGAGAACCAGTGTCTCTGCCTCTCCCAACCATGATGCTGGTACCAATCCCTCACAAGAGCTGTGGAGGGTCAAAGGGGTGAGGAAAGAAAAATAAAGTGCAGTAAAATCTCAGGTAAAAAGCTGGCAGTGCAGACTGAGTCTAGAACAGGCAGGCATCTTAAATCTCCAGAGGATGGTGGGAAAAGGGGGTGGTTGTGGAAATTGCTCTTAAAGACCCCAGGGACAACTTCCCAGCTCTTCCAAGAACATTTACTTCCCTTCAACCTTGGGAGAAATAACACGGGGAGTCATCCAGGAATCAGAAGTCTACACAAAGTGGGATATTGGAATACAGCATTATGGCAAGAGCTAAGCACCATGGCATCACTAGCTGTGTACACCTGACATTCAGCCTTGAAAAGCTGCTGGGGCACAAGGCAGAGCATTTGCTGAGACTGCTGTGGAATGGCAGTGTTATGCTGCTTAAACACTCTACTATTTTAAGTTGAAACACTCTGATTTAGTGGGAACTTTCACTCTGCAGCCTCTTTCCTCCCACCCTATTCCAAACTCCTTCTTGTCTGAGTATCCAAAGATTTGGTAGCTGTGCTAACAAATTAGCAATTATACACAGTTACTAGCTAATTCACACACAATTTGCCCCTGATATTATCACTGGTACTGGAAATTTCATCATATAACATGACACTGCTCAGACTTTCTTTCCAAGGTACAAGAAAGTTGAATGGAACAGCTATTTTTATCTCAGTGTAGATGTGAAGTGCACACTTCACAGTCATTGTCCAACAACTGCATGCAGCAAAGTAGGCTCTTCTATGGCACCTGAACTGCTAAAACTAGTCAGATCTTTTATTCTAGTGCATTACCCCTTTAGAATAAAGTATTTTATTTTACCAATACAGCCAGAAAACATTATAAAGAATAAAAATTACTAGTCGAAAGGAAGAAAACTAAACTTTCTAAGGGGACTTTCTAAGTGACTTGAGAGGGCCCTTCCAACCCCTAACATTCTATGATTCTTTCTTATTTCTATTTAGCTTATGAAACAGTAACCATATTGAAAATTTTAATTATTAAAACCACAAATGAGAAAAATCTAGTTTTCATTAAAAAACTTATTATTTTAGAAAGTATTATGCTTTATGATTAGTAGAAGATTAATGAAAATCCCAAATAACTTATGATATCAAATACTCCCAGACCAACTGCATGCAAGTTTATTTGTGTCACTTGAAGTACCTGTATTTTGTGCTGTATATTAGTCAAGGTAAAGTGGGCTTCATAGAACAGTCACACAAAGAACATTAAATCTTGTGCAACAACACAACTGTATTTATCACTGAACCTCAAACACTGACACTCAAAAATCCATACAGCTTCTGCAGAATAATACTGTATTATCTCTCTCTACAGACCTCAAGAGATCCTCAAAAATCCAAAGACTGTAGCATTGCCAGTCCTCTGTGTTCAAAAATATTATGAAGTACCTCTCAACTCCTTAAAAACAGGCCTAAAATTAATGAAATTTAATGGTAACAATCTACTCTTTCCTTTATCTTCTCAAGAACGAGCTTACAATTCTTACTTTCAATGCTTTCCCACAGTAGCAAGCATTATTTATTTTCTAGGGAAGTTTGGACTCTTAGAAAGTAACCTAATTTCATTGCTGGAGCTCTAGGAGAAACACTGAATATTTATATAGAGAGTGACAGAAAGTAACACGGAATGTGGTATAAATCTAGATTCTTTATCCACCAAGCAGCTAACACACATCTTCAGAGATACAACCAGACATGCTCTTTCAAGGAAGAACTCTGCATCATCCCCAAGAACAAATATTTCCCCTTCATCACTTCAGCATAACATAGATTTAATTCCATACAAAGTGGAAGGACTCTTGTGGCAGGAAGCACCTCGGTATGCACTTAGTGTGCAGCACCAGCAGGTCAAATGGCTGTTAAATTAAAATAAAATAAAATTAAATTAAAATAAATAAAATTTATTAAATTAAAATTAAATTAAAATTAAAAAAAAGAGTGGTCTATCCTCTGTCAGGACAGAAAATTCACAGGATGCCAAGGGTTGGAAGGGACCATGGAAATCTTGTAGTACAACCCCCCTGTCAGAACAGGACCATCTACTATAATCTAATCAAACTTAACTCTTTCAGGAATTATTTTTACTAAGCCACGGGGTTCTGTCAAATTTATCACTCAAGGAAAAATATGTCAAATGTAATAAGTGACCAGCTCAAACAGGAATATCCAAGGCTCAGTTAGAGAGATTAGGTGTCATTTAGTCAGTGACCTTAATTTTTTTGGTCTTCTTTTGTTAATAATTAATTGAGTTTGCATCTTCCAGTCACAACTGATAAGCTGCACGATAAGCATTTCCATTACAATTTCTCATTTCAGCATATTGTAACTTCACTATAAAGTCTTGCTTTTGGAAGAGTCCTGGCATTCAAGGACTCAAAAAGAGGTATCTAATGCACTTTTGAACAGGGAAACTAACAAGGTTTTTAAAGATTTTTAAAAACATATTTAACCAATTGTACACATACATGTGAGCAGAGCCCCAAACATAAGCAGGCTAAAATGGCAAAACTAAAGCCTTTTCTGTAACACAGAGAGAAAAAAAATAACCACAAAGGGGGCCATTTATCCTATTCTTATTTACAGCACTGGGAACTGTCCACGTTGAAGTCTCAATGGACCTGTGCAGCTTGCCAGGGGCTGGGGCTTTACCAAAGCCCAGAGGATGCATGCTGGGGAAGAAATAAGAAGTTTTAGTATGACAGTATTGATGACAAGTGAATAGCCCTAGTGAAAACTTCCATGTTTTAAAACTGAACATGAGAGCTGGGGACCACATGAATAGTTCTTCATGTATTCAAGCCCAATTTTTCTGACTTTTCCAGGAAATGTATGATTGGGAACCTACCCTCTGATCCACAGACACTAGAAGTCAAAATCAGTTATTTTATTGAATGATATATGAGCCTCTGCCTATGTAATCCACTTTTACGTGTCTGTGCCTCTTTGGACTTTACCAGCAATTTTTTAGTTACACATGAGGTACATCAGCTTGACTGAAATCTGGTTTGCCTACACCATAGTGTGCAATTTATACCAAGTAATGATGGTTTAAAATGTATTCTGACCCTCAAAGCAAAAGAAAATTACCATGTGGAGTTCATGTAGATGTAATTTTTTTAAAGGTTATCAGTATGACAGTGAAAACTGTTTGTCTAATAAATGGAAAACACATGCACATTATAGCTGTTAAGTCAAAAGCAAGACAGTCTTTCAGGGAAAACACTGAAAAATGGCTTATGAAGTAATTTTACATTGCATGGGAATTGTCATATATAATACAAATGACCCATAAGAAAATTTCAGTACAAGGCTAGAAGTTATTATACTCTGTACAATAATGTATTTTCTTATTGCAAAGTGATAGAAAAGTGTGACTTGGTTCCCTTTCATTTCATTAAGGTAATTCTCAAAGGAAGGGTTTTTCTGAGGTTGTCAAGACAGATGTTTCCCTCCCTAGATTGATGTATTAGCAGAAAAGCAGTTCTGAAGTGTCATGGTTTAGTGTCAGGGCAGCTCTCTAGATCTATAACAGAGACGAGACTAGAACAGCNTTAAATAATAATAGAAATAATAATAATAATTTCTAGCACTCTAAGCCATCTGTCAGCAATCCCCAGACAAATCTTGCTCAAATTCACAAACAGTAAGACTCTGCTCAAGTACCAGCAGTAGCACTTTATGTTGGCTTTGAACAAATCCTATAAATAGCATTTAAAGTGCAGACAGTCAGTGAAGAATCAGGTTCCTCGTAGCCTAGGCTCACAGAACTGTAACAGATAATGAGACAGAATACAGAAGAATTATAGTCATTTTTCTTAAATTAAAAGAGCAAAAGAAACAAAATAGAACTGAAATGACTGGGGTGGAATCCATCAAACTAAGAGTAGTTTTTACAATTCAGTATCTATCTCACCCTGCCACTTGAAGAGATCCTTTGTAGTCATCAAAGACCTAGTAAATACAGTCATGTTATCCAAGATTAAATAAATTTAATGTAGAATTTAAACAGATTAAATGGATTTAGACTCTCAGAGTTGTCCTTCCTTTCCACCAGCTAAAAAGGCAAGCCAAGATGATGAGCTCATCTGGTAGGTATCTGCATCAATGATGCCTTCCAATAAACCCTATAGCACTTCTTGAATCACGTTATGATTCAAGATTCATGAATGTTATTTCTACTGATCTATTTCAGCAATATATGATGCATAGCACAATTCAATTATATTTCAGTTGTTTGTGATAACTTTTGTGTGCTCTCACATAAATCTAAGAAAACCAGCACAACCCTTTTATGGCATTGCTATAGAACAATTGTCATCTCAATCTCAATTTTTGCTTTAGTCCACATTCTCCATTTTCTATCTGCAGTAAAATATGGACATTTTAGTTAAGTTCATTTTCTCTGAACTAAGCACAGGTCCAACTTTGCTATAAAAGAACTGAAGCTCTATCTGCAAACCAGCTGCTGGTTCTTTGAAAAATTGCCAAGAATTACAGAGTGATAAAATAAATAAAATTTTAGATAATAATACCTTATTGCATCCAATCTTATAAAACTTTAAACTTGAATCCACTTAGGAAAAAAATATAGCTCTCTCTAAATCCTGCCTCCCTCCTGTGTCTTCTATTCTCCAGCTCTCTGATGTTTCTAGACTAGCTCCATTTAAAGAGATGCTAAGATCTTATTCATAGAACAGGTTCCAGCTGTCACAGTAAATATTCCAGGGATTTTTTTTTTTCCTTTTTCTTTATTTTACAGGTATTCCAGGTAGAAGAGTAAGCAACACACCTGTTTCATTTTCATATGTCTATAAAAATTCTCTCTGAAATGGTCTCTCCTTTCTGGTTCTTGACAACTGCAGGCAGTGCAGAAAAGGCTGGTCTGTTCAGCTGCACTTTCAACCTCTAAATGACAGCATTTACTCCTCCCACGTCCTGATGTTGACCTGAAGTTTTGTGGGGAAGACCTGGGCTACTTTACATAGATCTTGAATAGAACTTGAGGTATGCTTCACCCACTGTGACTTCTTTCCTGGTCATTAACAGCAATTGTCTCAGATTTAAATGTAAGATACTAGCAAGTAAAGCAGGAAAACAGAAAGTGATTATTGATGTAACCCCTAGCAGCATTTAGAGTACTAATTACTAGACATTCATATTCAACTAGCATTCTTTTCCTAATGCCTGCTTTCCTCTTCTGATTCCTCATTTCCCTGTTTAGAGACCAATTAAGCTATAGATCTGCCTCTAAGTGCAATGTTTTGGGGGTTTCGCTCTCCAATTATCTGGATGGAACTACTCCTGCATGCTGGATGTTCACCAACTGGCAAAAACTGACCTGCAAACCATACCCTGAGGGCTAGGTTGATTACATATGCCCTTTGGTAACTTTTTATAAGCACTCAGTCAGGTAACACACTGCTGCTTTCCCAGGGTAATCTGCCATGTCTAAAGCATCCACCAGAGCTTATTTATTGTTCCATTAAGCTCAGGCCATTTACAGACTGTGCACTCAGGAGAGCTCCTTCCTCCTCTGCCTCCTCTGTCCAACTAGCAGAGCCAGATCATAGGCTATGCAAAGGACTCTGCCAGCATCCTCCTTCCACCAGTCTGCACCAGTCTGCTCCCTGCCCTTCATACCCAGTGCTCAGGCTGCCTCTGACCCTTCTGTCTGACCAAAGGTTCATGCCTTCAGCCTGCAGCCCACCTTCATACACAGCACTGCTCCACCAGAGCCTGCAGCTCTCTGGTTTCCTTTCTTTTCCCCTCCTGGTTCAGCAGAGAGGCAGCAGCTGTGTGCCAGCCAGGAGCCCCCAGCATCTGCTGGACCACCTGGTGCAGCACAGAGCACGCTCCCTTCTCTGGCTCCAGAGCCTGCTGATGACATAAGCACTGCACTGCAATGGGATTTCTGCTTTCTCAGCACTCCCTAGTTCAGCAGCTCCCTCTCTTCAAAGAGTCAATACAAATAAAGACTCGATAAAAATAAACTCAACACAAGGCCCCATGGCACTCACCTGAACACTTCAATTCATTAACAACTGACAATGTATTTTCACACTCCTAGGTTTCACAGAATCACAGATATTAGGGGTTGGAAGGGAGCTAGGAGATCATCTAGTCCAACCCCCCTGACACAGCAGGGGCACCTAGACCAAGTCACCCAGGAACAGATCCAGGGGGGGCTGGAATGTCTCCAGAGCAGGAGACTCCACAACCTCCCTGGGCAGCCCCTGCCAGCCTCTGCCACCCTCACTGGGAATAAGTTCTTCCTTCTGTTTCCCCTCAACCTCTTGTGCTCCAACTGACTCCCATTGCCTCTTGTCCTGTCACTGGATGGCACTGAGCAGAGTCTGGCTCCATCCTCCCTACACTGCCCTGAACATCTTGACAGACACTGCTGAGCTCCCCCCTCAGGCTCCTCCAGGATAAAGTTTAAATGCAGGGGGCACCCTGAGACAAGGACTTTCAAAATAAACTTTTGAGGAAGACATCATCAAATATTCTATTATAATGTAAATATATTGCCCTTATTATATGTCTTTCCTCCATTAGTGTTACAATTTGATCATGGTTTGTTTTTTCTGGTTTCTTTCCTTTATAAAAACCTGAGTACTGGCTCAGCTATCCTCAAAATATTTAATGATAGTGCCCTTAAAAATATTAGTAGCTGTTTTTCTATTTTATTAGGGCCTGAATTCACCATTCACTGAAAACAACACAGGAAACTGTATGCAAGAATCATGTGACTTGCAGTTGAAAAGCTGGCATTTAATTCAACTGAAGAGTTTATACAATTCATTTTACATATCTCTGAAAGACACAGCTTTGAAAAGCTTAGCTTTTAAAGAAAATGGATTCAAAGGTATCCCCCCAAAAAAGCGAGTTTTATTAAATGTTTTTGCTAGCATAACAGACACTGAAAGTTGTAAAATCAATAGCCCTCTCTCATCTTGACAATGCTGGGAACAGTTTTACAAATACCATAAGTGATGGTCAGTTAGAGCAGCAATATACTAAAGCTTCTTTTTAGAAAAACAACAAACTAAAAGAAAAAAAAAATCCTCTGCAACAAAAAAGAGCCTCTTGTGAAATTTAAGCCTTTACAAACTTAAACATAAATAGATGAAAACAGTGAAACATTACAATGTAGAGATGGTTTGATATTTAAAAATCTCTTGCATTATATTATTTAAAATTTTTTTTAAAAGTAGAATACATTCAGCAGTTCTCACCATGAAGCTACAATTTCTTTTCTGTTGAAGAGAGAAAAAATGTAAGTTTTGTAACAGAATATCTGCTCCTCAGCCCCTGCTGTCCTGTGAAAGAACCACAGAAACAGGGCAGGAGAAAAAGTCAGCTGTACATTACATGGAGTAGTTCTTTTTTACAGGTGTAATAGAACATCTGGCTGCTGGACAGCAGAGTACAGATGAGATTGTATCTGGAATAACTGCTCAGAGCTTTGTTCACTGCTAGTTGTCAGTAAATCCTTCCAACAGGACTCTGTCTTAAGACAAGCTTCAGAATTCACAGGAGAAGAAAAGGTCATCTCTGTGGGTTGGTCAATCCTTTGTTTTTAAGCAAAATTAAAATTCTGGGTTCACAAAGTACTTTCAGATGCAGCTTTTATAAAAGCTTATAAAGCAAGCATGAAAACTCAGGGCCTGACATGCATTACCAAGAGCTGGAAATTTGTTCCTATCTAATTATAGCTTGAATATTTGCTGAGCTCTAATTAAGGATCATAAAGTTTCAACTTCTTTCTTCAATTTGTGCTTCTAATTTGAATAGTAATTTAATATCAACTGTAAACCAAACACGCCTTATTAATACTGGATAAACAACATTCTGCCTTAATAGTGTCAAAGTTAAACAAAATGGCTGGCAATCAAGGATTTAATTTTTTTTCTAAACTTCCTATTCTAGGATGGAATTAAATCTTTAGACTTAGGAGGCTAGCATATTAATCATTCCATGGAAAAATATCTCCAATAAACTTTAGGAACATCAAAATAATAAATACTATATTACTGAACCAGAAATACTTTTAGATTCAAAGCAAACTTCAAGGCACCAACAGCAGAGAGCTTAAGGACAGAAGACAAAACCTCAACCAAAGAAATGAAACACAGAAAATATACAATAAGAAATTATATAAAGTTCAGGAAGATACACATAACATAGCTAGAAGAAAATGTTAGGATGTTTAAATGAGCACAGAAAAGAATAATAATTAAAAAAATAATAATTGGATTCTATATGTAGGAGTGAGTCAGAGATACGTTGCTGTTACAGCATAAAATAATAACATAGTATGTCAAGTACACTCCATTCCTTTGACTATCTAATCATAGTGAGATAATTGCAATGTTAGAAATAATGCTGCACAGAGTCATCAGAACAGTATTAGGACTCAAGGTTAAGACTCAGAAATTACAGATAGGTTCTCCTTTTACTCTTTAGGCAGCAAGAAGCTAGATGAAGTCTATGACAGAAATAAAACTATGAAATAAAACAACAAAAAAGGGAATCAGAAGCTGAATCAAGTTTGTTTAACAAAGGTAGAAAGTGAAATGGATAAACTATTTTTTTTTTACTTGTATTTTTCTAAAATACATGTTTTATAATCAGTACATGAACTGGTAAGTTCTCTCTACCTTTCTTCAGAGCTTTAATAAAAGTTACCCTACTAAACCAAAGCCCTCACTTCAGGCCTTTCCTCCATATCATCAGTTCTTTTTTGTTCAAGTTCTTACATGTACCTCTGGTTCTCTTCATGCTACCCAGAGACAAGAATTTTCTCAGGATTTTCAGTTCTCCAAAGCAAGGGAAGTTGTCAGAGGTGCATGAACACACAGCAATGCCAAGCAGACTCAGGATAAAATGTTATTTATTAATTTTCTCAAACTTAGTGGAAATAAACAGAAGTTGTTCCTCCTTGTATTCTTCCATAGAATCATTTAGGTTGTAAAAGAGCAATGACAGGACCATTGAGTCCCACCAATTAACTAACACTCCCACAACTCTGAACATTTCAGTTCTTCCTAAAATAGGTAAATAATTACCTTTCACTACGTGGTAATCCATGCTGGTATTTAAATATTACTAACTGTACTAGACCCATACATGCAAAAAGTAAAAATACAAAAAAGGAAAAAAATATTAAAGCCAGGAAGATGACTGGTTTTTATAGTGCTTGTAAATGGAAAACTGACATGCATACAAAAATTACACAAAATTAAAACAAATTTTTCAAGAAAATACACTTACATCAAATTATTAAAGCATATGGTGTAGTTCCCAAGATAGGGTTCACTTAGGAAGTGTTTAAATTGATGGAGAAACCCCATTGTCAATGGGTCATATCACAAAAGTTCTCAAGCTACCAGAAAATCCCAGAAAATCATACAAATTACAGATAAAAGTCCCAGTAGTACATCTTGAAGCACTCAAGTATTAGAGCAATGCTTGTGTATGCTGTAGAAAAGAAAGTGAGAGGAAGATATATCTCCTGTCAAAATAGATTTTTTTTCCCTGATATTTCCTACTCTTTTAAGTTTAAATGTCTTAAAGATGAAGCTTAAAAAAATTATTTAAGAAAGCTCTTCTACACTTGGAAAGTTCTGAATATCAGGCAGTTGTCTTGTCATTGATCTAAACTACCTCTTACTAAATTATACCCCATTNAGGAGAAAAAGTCAGCTGTACATTACATGGAGTAGTTCTTTTTTACAGGTGTAATAGAACATCTGGCTGCTGGACAGCAGAGTACAGATGAGATTGTATCTGGAATAACTGCTCAGAGCTTTGTTCACTGCTAGTTGTCAGTAAATCCTTCCAACAGGACTCTGTCTTAAGACAAGCTTCAGAATTCACAGGAGAAGAAAAGGTCATCTCTGTGGGTTGGTCAATCCTTTGTTTTTAAGCAAAATTAAAATTCTGGGTTCACAAAGTACTTTCAGATGCAGCTTTTATAAAAGCTTATAAAGCAAGCATGAAAACTCAGGGCCTGACATGCATTACCAAGAGCTGGAAATTTGTTCCTATCTAATTATAGCTTGAATATTTGCTGAGCTCTAATTAAGGATCATAAAGTTTCAACTTCTTTCTTCAATTTGTGCTTCTAATTTGAATAGTAATTTAATATCAACTGTAAACCAAACACGCCTTATTAATACTGGATAAACAACATTCTGCCTTAATAGTGTCAAAGTTAAACAAAATGGCTGGCAATCAAGGATTTAATTTTTTTTCTAAACTTCCTATTCTAGGATGGAATTAAATCTTTAGACTTAGGAGGCTAGCATATTAATCATTCCATGGAAAAATATCTCCAATAAACTTTAGGAACATCAAAATAATAAATACTATATTACTGAACCAGAAATACTTTTAGATTCAAAGCAAACTTCAAGGCACCAACAGCAGAGAGCTTAAGGACAGAAGACAAAACCTCAACCAAAGAAATGAAACACAGAAAATATACAATAAGAAATTATATAAAGTTCAGGAAGATACACATAACATAGCTAGAAGAAAATGTTAGGATGTTTAAATGAGCACAGAAAAGAATAATAATTAAAAAAATAATAATTGGATTCTATATGTAGGAGTGAGTCAGAGATACGTTGCTGTTACAGCATAAAATAATAACATAGTATGTCAAGTACACTCCATTCCTTTGACTATCTAATCATAGTGAGATAATTGCAATGTTAGAAATAATGCTGCACAGAGTCATCAGAACAGTATTAGGACTCAAGGTTAAGACTCAGAAATTACAGATAGGTTCTCCTTTTACTCTTTAGGCAGCAAGAAGCTAGATGAAGTCTATGACAGAAATAAAACTATGAAATAAAACAACAAAAAAGGGAATCAGAAGCTGAATCAAGTTTGTTTAACAAAGGTAGAAAGTGAAATGGATAAACTATTTTTTTTTTACTTGTATTTTTCTAAAATACATGTTTTATAATCAGTACATGAACTGGTAAGTTCTCTCTACCTTTCTTCAGAGCTTTAATAAAAGTTACCCTACTAAACCAAAGCCCTCACTTCAGGCCTTTCCTCCATATCATCAGTTCTTTTTTGTTCAAGTTCTTACATGTACCTCTGGTTCTCTTCATGCTACCCAGAGACAAGAATTTTCTCAGGATTTTCAGTTCTCCAAAGCAAGGGAAGTTGTCAGAGGTGCATGAACACACAGCAATGCCAAGCAGACTCAGGATAAAATGTTATTTATTAATTTTCTCAAACTTAGTGGAAATAAACAGAAGTTGTTCCTCCTTGTATTCTTCCATAGAATCATTTAGGTTGTAAAAGAGCAATGACAGGACCATTGAGTCCCACCAATTAACTAACACTCCCACAACTCTGAACATTTCAGTTCTTCCTAAAATAGGTAAATAATTACCTTTCACTACGTGGTAATCCATGCTGGTATTTAAATATTACTAACTGTACTAGACCCATACATGCAAAAAGTAAAAATACAAAAAAGGAAAAAAATATTAAAGCCAGGAAGATGACTGGTTTTTATAGTGCTTGTAAATGGAAAACTGACATGCATACAAAAATTACACAAAATTAAAACAAATTTTTCAAGAAAATACACTTACATCAAATTATTAAAGCATATGGTGTAGTTCCCAAGATAGGGTTCACTTAGGAAGTGTTTAAATTGATGGAGAAACCCCATTGTCAATGGGTCATATCACAAAAGTTCTCAAGCTACCAGAAAATCCCAGAAAATCATACAAATTACAGATAAAAGTCCCAGTAGTACATCTTGAAGCACTCAAGTATTAGAGCAATGCTTGTGTATGCTGTAGAAAAGAAAGTGAGAGGAAGATATATCTCCTGTCAAAATAGATTTTTTTTCCCTGATATTTCCTACTCTTTTAAGTTTAAATGTCTTAAAGATGAAGCTTAAAAAAATTATTTAAGAAAGCTCTTCTACACTTGGAAAGTTCTGAATATCAGGCAGTTGTCTTGTCATTGATCTAAACTACCTCTTACTAAATTATACCCCATTACATCCAGTCACATTCCCTTTGGCACATTTTACATGCAGCACCAGTGCTGTCTCACCCTAATAAATTTAAAGAACTTAAGTGCATTTTTGCTAACTCTCAAGTACTCACATGATTCCAGGTAGCTGTTATATTACCATTATTCATTAATTAGCCAAAACATACATTTGTAGTTATTAATTTTTCCCCTTCAGTTCTACCTGGCCTCTCTCTTGATGGTAACTGTTGGTGGTTAGGGAGGTCCACATAATGGAACAGCAGCTTTCTCACCAGCATCTTACAGAAATTCCCAACTCTGTGATCTGGTACCTTCTCTAAGCAGATCTGATCACTTCTTGTGGAATGAGAAGAAAAAAAAACATCTTGCCAATCCTTAGATTTGTTGATTTACTGATAATGTAGAGGATATAAATAAATAGAAGTAAATGACAAAACAGCTAAGTGTCTGCTGTGTACTTGCTTGATGTTTGGGTGAAGAAATCCTCATCTGTATGTCTGTATGACATTCTTTGGCTCCTTTTCCTTGCAGTGCTTATATTAAATTGACTTCATCCTCTGTTCAGGGTCCTGGCATATTTGCAGTAACACCCTGATACCAAAAGTATCCAAAATTATTTTGAAGCATAATAGCAGAAAACACAGCACTGTTGGAGGGCAGTCACTAAATGAAGCATCAAGTCTAAGATTCATCTCCTCAAAGTGGAGCTGCTCAGAAAACTAAGAATTATTGGAAGGAAACAATGGCAGTGACAGACACAGGCATCCCCTGCACCCTCGATGACACACTTCTCCACACACTGCTTATGGCCTTGAACAAGACCTTAAACAAGGACAAGAAATGCTCCCTGTGTGACTCTCCAAAAAGAGCAGGAAACTTAGTCCTTATTCCTCTACTGAAGCTGGTATAACTTTCCACTTGTACAGCATTACTCTCATCCACTGAAAATTGGATTACTGTGCTTTCTGCCTAGTCAACCAGATAAAAATGACCAAAAAAATTACACTTCAGAAGAACAGCCCAAAGCAATATGCCAAGAATGAAATGGCAGAAATTCTCTGTACCTCATGAAATAAAGTTTTCCTGACAGTTGGAATCAGGGGGCACTATGCCTGCAATTTAATTCACTTAACTTGGCCAGACACTTCAAAATCTTCCTCTACCATCTCTTCATCACACTCACACTACATTAGCTGTGGTTCCCCCTCTTAACAGCATCTCAAATGGGTAAGCAAAGCCAAGATTCTTCTTCAAATGTGACATCTGGAAAATCTGCAGCCACCAACAAAATGAATAATGTCATATACTGCACAGGCTACATGGCATCTTCTGGGTCTTGAAATTGCTAGGTGCTGCAGCTCCAAGTTCTATGCAAATAGAAGTAACAACTAAGAATAATAAAAAGAGCCTGAAAAAGTAGTGACGCCTCTCTGTCAAAACAGAAAAAGCCACCCACCACCAACTGAACAATTTTTATGTAATGACACACTTAACACCATCTATAACAACAGCAAAAAATCAGACAGGAAATTTCACCTTCCAAAATTTCACTGTCATCAATTCCAAAGTATAAATAGCAAACTCTCTTAACGTTTTTCAACTCTGCCTCACTGCAAAAAAATACTCTGTTTTAAATTCATTTGATTGATAAAGAAATCATCTTTGGGGTTTTATCGAGTTTAAAAGTATTTCACAAAATTTTCTATGAGTGTGTTTTTACAGAAATATTCGATATATAAGCATGTCTCCCAATGAGCTTAGTATGATTTGTATGTTTAGTAAATGCCAAAAGAAAGGTCTTGTCCTGCTGCAATTTGCCATACTGGAGAATTAGCCACAGAAGAAGGCATGTTTACTGTTTGCTCACCTACTGACTGTGGAATAAATAAAAATAAATAGAATAAAATCAATTATATAAAAAAAAAAAACAAGTAGAAGGTTTGTAAATGGAAAGGTATTTATTTAACTTCAAATAAGGTTGTCTTAGTTAAACAACTGCTACTGCAGTTGCAGTGGCACAAAAAAGCTTTTTGTGAAGTTGATAAAGATGTGGATTTTACATCTTTTGTAACTTTTGGGTATCCCTTTGGAAAACAACCCATTCCCTATAAAAGGTTTTTGTGGCTCCTATGACACACATGGGCTCGGAAACATCTTGGTTTTACAGGATAAATATGATTCATAAAAAAAGCTTCTGTTATGAATTCAATCCTCCATTTCCTTTTCTTCTCTTGAAGAATAACTAAAAACATTTAATTACTAAGATTCACAAGACATACAATATTTCAACACATTCCTGCCCAAATTCCTACCCTTGGAAATAAAACTGGTAAGGATGAGAATTGTGTGGGGAAACAAGAATGAGTGCCTGAGTTCAGGAAGTAAGAAAGAATGATTTAATGAATGGATGAGGAGGTTGGTAAAAAAAAAGAAGGTAAAAGAATCAGTTTTCTGGTCTGCCTAATTTACTTTGCCTGGCTCTTACAAGGAGGAATAAGTGAGTCTGTCATTTTAACACAGCTAGAAGAAAGAAGGATGTGTTGACTGACAAAAAAGAAGGCCATGAGAGAACACGAGTGTGAAAAACACCCTCATGAGAGTCAATAAGAACCCACTGACTATCTGTCATTTCAGCAAAGCTGACAACATAAAACTCACATGAAAGGATTATGGATGATGCCTCTGAAAATCCTAGAGAAAAGGAATCTCTGGCAATTTTCATTTAAATTATTGTCATTTTTTTTCTCAAAGAAAGGAAAAAAAAAGAACAGCAACATAATGAAGATCAAGAATTAGTGCTCTGGGAAAAGTCCATAGCACTGGACAGGAAAACATTAGAATGACTAGTAGTTATCAAGTGGGAATGGGTGCTTTTGGGATGGTTCCCAAAAGAAGTGTGAATCAAGCTGAGACAAATGCTAGCATGGTTGATGAGATTAATTTTAAATTAAGAAATGTGGAAAGAAATTAGAAAGAGATTTGCTTCATTTGCATTACCTCATTTCTTTTTTCAAGGAAAAGGAAATGGGAGAACAACTGAAGCTCTGGAAGAAGATGAAGGTCTGTGCATAGCTGTAGATTACAGGAATAGGAAAGTGAGTTGAATGCAACAGTAGAAGAATGATTATCAAAGAAATTGTGGAAGTACAATAAAGGGAATGAAAATATTAATGTTGATGAGAACAGTGATAATAAAAGGAACATGCCAGTCTAGCCTACATAGTCTGAAAGAAGTCTAGATCCACTGGTTCCCAGAGAAAGTAACTCAACTCCTGAAAGGCAAAGGCAGCAAAACAGAGGTGCTAAAATTACTGATACAGACTAAATATGAGGCAATTCTGGCCAGAACATAAAGCATTATGGAAAGCTGCTGTTAATGAAACATTAATTTCTCCCATAAAAGAAGGAAATATCTTTTAAAGGAGGTGATCTGCTGGAGAGCAGCCTTGTGGAGAAGGACTTGGGAGTCCTGCTGGACAAGTTCTCCGTGGACAGCAGTGTGCCCTTGTGGCCAGGCAGGCCAATGGATCCTGGGCTGCATCAGGAGGAGTGTGTCCAGCAGATGGAGGGAGGTTCTCCTCCCCCTCTGCTCTGCACTGCTGAGACCTCACCTGGAGTCTTGTGGCCAGTTCTGGGATCCCCAGTTCAAGAGAGACAGGGATTTGCTCAAGAGTCCAATGGAGGCTCCAAGGATGCTGAAGGGACTGGAACACGTGTCCTGTGAGGAGAGGCTGAGATACCTGGGGCTCTGTAGTCTGGAGAAGAGAAGACTGAGAGGGGACTTGATAAATGTGTATAAATATCTGAGGGCTGTCAAGTGTCAAGGGACAGCCTCTTCTCACTTGTGCCCTGAGATAGGGCAAGGGGGAATGGTTCCAAGCTGGAACACCAGAGGTTCTGCCTTAACATGAGGAAGAACTTCTTTACTGTGAGGGTCCCAGAGCCTGGCAGGGGCTGTCCAGAGAGGTTGTGGAGTCTCCTGCTCTGGAGATTTTCAAGACCTGTCTGGATACATTCCTGTGTGACCTGTGCTAGATTTGATTCTATGGTCCTGCTCTGGCAGGGGGCACTCGAAGATCTCCAGTGTCTCTTCCAACCCCTGACACCCTGTGACCCTGTGAACATCAGACTGTAAAACAGATTTGCAATTTATGGACATGACAGTACATGAGAAGGTATAACATTAATAAAGGATAATCCCAGACATGACTATGTCCACTGGGTTTCAGTATCAGCAATGTTAATGAGCACAATGTAAATCTTCAGCAATTTAATGCTTTCAAGTACTTGAACTGATTGCCAGCCTTGCTTACTGTGTCAATGTGAACTTCAGAATGTAGTAACACTGTTCATTACAGCAGAATCTGTAAAAGCATCATCCAGAATTTAAACAATTTTTAAATAGACTGAGAAGAGTTGAAAAGCCAGAAAAGTGGAATTTCAACAATGGCCTCAGTGGCTTACTAATAAGCTTGAAGAGGAAAAATCTTTATTATTATCTTTTCCCCATATTTTAAAGACCTTGCACTACTGATAGTTTCAAGTGTATGATGCAATGCTATCAGCAAGGTAACAAACTACATGAGATGACCCCTTGCTACCTGATTCTTAGGAATAACAAACCACACATGACTATTGAAGTTCTGCCAAGTGAAATCAGCAGGAGATCAGATTTTATGTTGGTACTTTTTGTGTAAAAGAATAAATGTTAGAATCTACATGTCATGAGCTTAGTGGGTAAAAGTAGATGTGAAAAAAATATATTAATACCAAATCATTTGAAGAAGATTCTGACAGACACATTTCTCAGTATAAACAGAGAGTACATCATCCCTGTCATAAATGAAACAGTCATAACAGTCAGTATCACAATACAAAATTACCTGATAATTTTGGTATAGGGGAAATTTAGTTCCCCTAGATTTAGAAAAATATGTATCACAACAGGAACATTAAGCAGAGCTATTAAAATAGCTTATCATTATCAAATAAAATACAGACTGGGAGGGGAATTTTTCATCATTTTGTAGCAGTGACTTCAAAATGTGTGAAAGATTTTTTTCTTTCTGCATGTTTAAAATTGTCAAAGCTATATTTGTGGAGAGAAAATGCTAGGCAAGTGAAATAAATATTAAATAAATATTTTTAATCAATTATCAGCAAATAAACAAATCCATACATTTTAAATATAATACAACTTAGATAGGAGTAACAGGGTCTGCCACAGCCATAGATTCTTAAATTGAACAGACACATTTCATAGTGAACATATTTGATACAGCAAATGCCATCACTAAAGTAACCTGGAACAATAACCATTTGAGATTACACTGAAAGCACTTAATATTTTCATAACTGTCCTAGCACAACAGTTTAATTAGAAAGTATCTAACTATTTTAAGATGCTTAGGAAAAAATGTCCATTTTTGATGTAGCTTTAATTTGCAGGGGTTTTGTTTGCCTTCAAAGATTTCAGCTAATAGGATGATTCTGACACACTAGTAAGGATTTAAGATTTCACATAGTTTGGCAACACCAAAAATTACAGCCTTTGTTCTATTTCTTATGCAACAAAGTGCAGTAAATAAACCCACATTTGCCAGAAGCTTATTTTTTATCTCATTCATTTGGCCCTTTAACACTGGGCCTCTTGTATCAATTCTTCCCTAAATCCTCTGGTGAAAGCACAGCATAAGATCATGCTATTAATCTGGGAAAATGATCTGATGTTGAATTTACATAACATCAAGTACAGCCATGCTGACAGAGCTAAATCAAAGAAGCAAGCTTTCATTTACTCACATCACTAGAAAAAGTTATAACTGAAGTACCTATGTGCAACAGAGGCAAAAAGGAGCACATGACATTTTTATTTATATGAAAAGTCATTATACCTTCATCACATTAGAGTTGCATCAGACAAGTGAAATTGTAAAGGTGACACTTTGGAATATTTCAGCAAGAAATGAGGTGTATGTGTGCAGACAGACTTCAAATATTTTTTATATGAACTGTAGCTTTGGCTTTATTTAAATGTATTCATCATTTTTAAAAACAAGGGTTTTCCTAACTTCTTCTTGTTTCTGTTTAAGCTTTAAATCCTAAAAGTTTAAATGGTTCTTTTATTTCTTCTTTCCTTGTATTCAGAAAAAAAAACCCAAAACCAACAAATACTTAAACACTTGAGTTCATTTCCTTTTCACCCTTATTGCTCTTGCTAGAAATTGACTTTCATTACTTTCTATATTAAAGATCCCTATCTAAAGTACCTATGCAATATTTAAAGAGATCTGTGTGGGAAGTGATGGAAGGCACTGAGGAGCAAGCCCTTCTCTTCTTACTCCTCGACTGTGGTCCTACCAACCAGAAAGGCAAGAGAGCTGTGAGAGGCCAGACAAGATGTGGGTGCAGGCTCAGAGCCAGGGTGATGGGCACACACTCCAGCAGCATTTCTTGCATGGCACAGTGCCCCGGGTTCTTGTGTCCCACTCAGGATGTCCATAAGCAGAAGGTGTCCTACAGGGATCCATGCTCTGTGCAGGCAAATCAGGTTTTTCCTTGGCATGCAAACCTCTCTGCTTGAACAGACCGGCCTCAGCCATGTCTGCCCACGTTGCTCTGCACTCTGCTCACTGTTTTTACCTTCAGTTCTTCACCATACAAGACAGAGTCCTGCAAGGTACCAAGTGAATACTGGATGGAGTATTTCATTGGATGGAATAAATTTCCTCTATNACAGCCCCTCTCCATCCTCCCTGGAGCCCCTTCAGGCACTGGCAGGTGCTCTAAGGTCTCCCCAGAGCCTTCTCTTCTCCAGGCTGAACAACCCTTCAGCCTGTCCCCATAGCAGAGCTGTTCCAGCCTCTGAGCATCTCTGTGGCCTCCTCTGGCCCTGCTCCAGCAGCTCCATGTCTTTCCATGTCTTTATAAGAAAATAAATTCTTTTGAGATCTATCTTCATGTTTAGCTGGGCACACAAATGAATACTCCTTCTTGAGGATACAGATTATTTTTTAATACAAGTTGATATTTTATACTCCTTAATCACTGCTATGTTGTACTGCTTTCTAATAGCAAAATGATATTTTGTGTGTTGTTTTACAGTGCTACTGTACAACTGTTTTCATCTGGTTACTTCCACCATAAACTGCCACTGGAGAAATATTTCAGAAGTTTCAGAAGAAGAAATGCATTTTTAAAATTAGACCATTTTGAAAAGTATTAGCTTTACAATTGTCCCCAGAATTATTTGCATCCTGTCTTACTCATCTTTGGATGAGATACTCATTTCTAGCATCATGTGGCAAGTATGGTAATAGGAAAGAAACCCAAACCAAAAAAAAACAAACCAAAACCAACCAACCAAAAATTAAAAACCACACCACCTCACTGTATGTTACTATTTGCTGCACCTTTCTCCCCATTTTAAATTGGATTTATATCCTGACACATATTTATTTTATATAGTTATGACCTTTTTAAACAAAAGAACCCTCAGCTTATTAGTCCTACAGCTACTACTAAGCACTGGCATATTAGACTAAAGAACCTACTTTGCTAACACTTCACATGTATTTCTGAGTCTGGAATTATGATTTTTTTTTCTCCCTCATCCAGAGGTAGGAACACTTGAGAAAGTTACAGTTGTAAGATTTCATTGATCCCAAGTTGATCTGATTTATAATTCTCTTCAGTTCAAAGACCATGCTCATTCCTTTGGTCAGTGAACTAATGCAGGAGATTTATCAGAGCTCTTTCTGGCTTCTGATGCCTTGACTAGAGGTTTTTCCTCACTGATTTTCAGATCTCAGCAGGACAGACAGAGTAGTATTTCAGTGGCTTCTTTTTCAGAACAAGTCTAGATGGCAGTTGAGGTGGTTTTGGGCAATTAAATCAGTGTGAGAAGCCTTTACAAGGGACAGTAAGACAAGCAGAGCTGTTGTGGCACAGCTGGCACATCTCTGACTCTGACACTATCCTGCATCTATGATGAGGTTGACATTTTTATAGAGTACAAGACTTGGTTAAGATGTCTGAGGGGGAAGGTCAACAGCCCAGAGAAAGTACAAATCAGATCCTATGGTTAAATAAAAAAGACTATTTGTTCTTAGCTAAAATTTAGAAGACTTCAGGAAAAAAAAAAAAAAGAACAAAACAACAAAAAAACCCCAAACAAACAAAAAACACAGACAAAAACAAACAAACAAACCAAACCAAAACCATAAACAGTAAAAAAAGCAGCAAAGACCTTCCCAAACAGCTGGTTCTTGAAGATATAAACTGGCATTTAAAATTTCAAATGCACTGTTTTACTTCTGACTATAAAAATGCAGCTCATCCAGTCAGCCAAAACTCAGGGGTGAAAGGTGGAACCCCTGAAACACAAACTCTGGTATCTGTTTCATCAGAACATGGTGGGGATCTTAAGACACATTTGGACATTACTTTTCAATGCTTTTTTAACCAAAATTCAATTGAATCTGTGTCACACATCAGTTACATAAATTTTGAGATTACTACAGTATTTTAATTATGGCATCTTTCAAACAAAACCACTTAAACATATCAGTGCTAGTCAGCAGAGTACTACAGAACATCAACACTCTTCTAAAGTGGATTCAACTTCATAGTCTGAAATCAAATCATAAATCAGGGAAATAATACCATGTACATTCATTTCCTAACTTTCCAAACAGTTAGTGAAAAATAATCCCTTTTCAAAAAGCAGCAATTCTAAAAAAGAAATATTTTGAATAATCTTATTTTTTATTCAAAANATGTAAAAAGTGGAGAAAAACCTAATTAAATTAAATACAAACTCTCTTATTAGAAAAAAAATTATGAAAAACCACAACTATGTTATTAGAAAAAAAAAGGTTTTAATATACTTCCTGAGCTGCAGAGTAATATAAAGGTTTTCTGGAGACCTTTGTATATTGTATGAAAGAAAAGAGAAAGGAGATGTCCTTGTTTGTTTCTTACAGTATCATTCATGGTCAATACATTTTGAAAATGTCCATTGAGGTGCAGGGGATGAAGAATAAATTCCTTTCTATCTTTGTAGCATCAGCCCCAAAATGCAGGTGCTAAAAAGTACTGTCCAAGCAGGAAAGGACCAAGAAGACTACACTTGTCATGAAAAAAAGCCTTCCTGACAAAATACATCTGGCAATGACTAAATAGTCAGTTTAAATGTTATGAAAAATGAATGGTTTCAATTTCAGTCTGTGTTTCCAGGGACTGGAAAGTCTTTGTGTGCAAGTAATTTGTCATCGTTTCAGCTAAATCAGTGTCAGACAAAGAAGCTGGGCTGGAAGTTGCAGAAGTTATTAATGATTCCTAATCCTAGTCCTTTTAATTTTTAAAAACATTAAGCAAATTGAACAAATCCATTAAGAACTTTGTGGAACATTACACACAAAAAAAAAAAGAAAAAAAAAGGAAAAGAAAAAAAATATATTGCCTTTTTTTCCTGTGTTTTGCCATGTTTGAGGCTACAGTGGATTTCAGGATTTCAAGTTCTAAACCACATGTTGACCCACCCCTTGTAAAAGATCTGAATTCACCTTTCAAAGGACTTCCTGAGTTATTGGTCCCCAAAGCCTAATGCATATGAAGAGATAAAACTTCCCTTTGCTGTTCAAAACTCAGGACAAAAATTCTTGCTTTTAACACCAAGCACAGCAAGCTATTGAAATTAGAAAAAGCCATCCACATGTATGAGGTGAATGTCTTCATCACAGCACTTCCCACAGCAGCTTTGCTCCTTACAAAATCTCTTTTCTTCATCTGTTATTTATATATTTCCATGTATTCCTATCATTTCTTTTAATCCTGTTTCTTCCTTGTGCTGTGATTTTCATGCTTCTTAACCAGTATTTTTTTCTTACACTTGAAAATGCCTTTTTGTTCCTGCAAATGATCTGCTTTTTCAACCCAGTCTTTTCTGAGAGGTCACTACTTCTGTGGTTTTTAACCCTCTGTATACCTATGTGTTGAAGCTAAATCATCTGTATTTAATTTACATAGTATATATTAATACATATATGTCATATATGTATTAATTAATGTATTATATTGTTATATATATGCACTGTATGTTATGTATTATATATCATATTATGTCATATATGTATTAATTAATGTATTGTATGTATTAATATATGACATATAGTCATATATTTAATTTGCATACATAATCCTCTCTGAGTCTATTTACACATCTAGTTGCAAAAGCAATCATCCTGTTCAGAAAGCCTGGGGCTGAACCAGTGGCCCCCAGTAAAGAACAAAAGTCAAAGTCTCTGAACTGAGTTAACTCCACAGTTATGTCCATGACAAATCCACATTGCTGGCCCTCAGATTGGATTGTTAGGCAACTGGTGGACACACTGCATGCCACTGGTGTCTGGAAGACACTCCTCTTCAATACTTACTAACATCAAAAGCATTGCTCATCATACTCCATAAAGAACAAAAATGTGCACATGGCTACTGGGTGGTTCATTAAGCTGAGCATGAAGTAGATCAGTGTTAATAACTGCACAGAGGATCTACACTAAGGACTCAAATTGAGGAAAAAAGAGAATTCTTTCAGCAAGAAGTGGATGTTGCTGCCTGGTTGGACAATTCAAACATGCACAGCACAGCAGTGAGTTCACTCCCAACTGTCTCTGTTGCTGTGATGCTTTCATTGTGCCAGCATTACAATAAACATTCAAATTAGAGATATTTTGAATGCTGATCCTATGTTTAGTGCATCATGGTAGATTCCAACAATCAAATATTTTTTTTTCTTTAAGTACATCCTTGACAGGTGTGCCAAATTCTGCAATATTTGGCTATTCCCATCATCTGCCAACAACTTTATAACAAAAATCCACCAAAAACATCACTATTAAAGAGGTAAATGTGAGCTACTATCTAACAGTGACCTCTTCTGAAAGCAGGAGCTTCTTCACACCTGAAAACACTTTCCCATCAGCTGCACCTGGACATTTCAATTACCAAAGTCAGATTAGTTAGATTTCACTAGCACTGAGCCACTGAAGACAGAGGCAAAGACAGAACATATATTTTATGGTCCTGAACTACAGAACTATTATATGATCTATATTTTATATTATATTTATTATATTATTATCCTGCTCTGGCAGGGGGGCTGGACTTGAAAAAATCTCCTCCAGGGTCCCTTCCAACCCCTGACATCCCATGATCCTGTGAACTGAGCAACTCCATCCTCTCTGTCTCCTATCAGTAATTCACCCACTCAACTCAGCAACAGGCCCACAGTGTCCTCATTTAGTCCATTGCTACTAACACAGAAGTAGTAAATCTGCTCCCTGCCCTTGACAAGTCTCAATCAAAATCATCCTACATGCCTGGACAATCCCATATTTCTCATTTGAATCCTGCCCCTTTTTCCACCTCCCTTATGCACACATTTTGCAGTGTGCATTTCAATATAATAAACAGTGCCTGGAAAGGAAAAAAAAGAACAAAAATCCAGGGAAAACACTTCAGACCATCTGGGCAAAGCAGTATCATTGGTATGTCCAGATACAGACCCATTTTATGGCACCAAATCTTTCTATGCAACAATTAATCCTGAAGGCATCACATTCTGCAATATCAAAATGCCTCATGAGACTTGACAGGTGTGTACCTCAATTTTATTTATTCCCTAAATTAATCTTTTGCTTTATATAGGACTCTCGAGTAATTCAAGTAATTTTAATTTTTTTTTTTTTTAAGTGGGATAAATCTGTATACTTTTTTCTTCTCTATAATTCAGTATATAAACAGACAGCTTAAAAGGAGGCCCCCTAACCAGAGTCCACAATCCATTACTGCTGGCAGTGCAGAACTGTACCTGGAAAAACAGCTGCATCTACTTTCTTTAACCTGCCATGTCATACTTTGCATGATCAAAAAATACGTTTTTTATGTATATCTACAGTCACAAAAACTCCTAAAGGACTCAATGTCCTACATATACTCATCCACATAATTGCACATTGTAAGAAAGGACCACTTGCTATTTGTTGGAGAACTTACCTAAGAAGGAGGTCTCTGGGGTGTTCACTTGACTGACCAGATGATGGAGGTTTTGGTTTTCTTAGTTAGCCCGTTGGCTAAATCATCTGGGTAAGAATAACAAATGACACCAGTACAGACTGGGAGGTGATCTGCTGGAGAGCAGCCTTGGGGAGAAGGACTTGGGAGTCCTGCTGGACAAGTAGTTCTCCATGGAGCAGCAATGTGTGGCCAGGCAGGCCAATGGATCCTGGGCTGCATCAGGAGGAGTGTGGCCAGCAGATCAAAGGAGGTTCTCCTCCCCCTCTGCTCTGCACTGCTGAGACCTCACCTGGAGTCTTGTGGCCAGTGCTGGGCACCCCAGTTCCAGAGAGACAGGGATTTGCTCCAGAGAGTCCAAGGGAGGCTCCAAGGATGCTGAAGGGACTGGAACATGTGTCCTGTGAGGAAAGGCTGAGACATCTGGGGCTCTTTAGTCTGGAGAAGACTGAGAGGGGATTTGATAAATGTTTATAAACATCTGAGGGCTAAGTGTCCAGAGGAAAGGGACAGCCTCTTCTCACTTGTGCCCTGAGATAGGGCAAGGGGGAATGGTTCCAAGCTGGAACACCAGAGGTTCTGCCTTAACATGAGGAAGAACTTCTTTACTGTGAGGGTCCCAGAGCCTGGCAGGGGCTGCCCAGGGGGGTTGTGGCGTCTCCTCTGGAGATTTTCAAGCCTTGCCTGGCTGTGTTCCTGGGCGACCTGGGTTGGATTATACTTAGATTATGATCCTGCCTGGCAGGGGGGTTGAACTCAAAGATCTCCAGGGTCCCTTTCAACCCCCAATACTCTGTGATACTGTGATAAATCTAGTGTATGCCTTAGGTTTGTCAGTGGTAGATGTTCCAGACCGACATCCCCCCAAGTCCCTAGCCAGCAACATTATCTGTTTTTTTCTGACCTCATAAACTGATCAGTGCTATTTTTACCACGTTTAATTCTCTTAAAATGATGTGAACTGTGATCATGTTTCTGGTATTTTTCAGGCTGAATCTTATTCCTGTTTGACAAAGAGAAATCACAGTCTGGTATTTACGTGCCAGAGAAACTCATAAGGAGTGTGAGCTTTCTCCCTAACCTTGCACAGGCACTGATTTAGCAGATGATAATTGTTTCTGGCTGGTTTATTTAGTTGTAAGTACAGTGGCTCCTTCCTGTTCTAAGGAACTGCACCACAGTATTGTATAGTTTTCCCTTTGCACAATATTTGCATTTTATTCATTACATATTCTCCATCACAGGCAGAGTAACAGCCTCATGACTTGGAGTGCATTATGCTCAGTTATGTAAATAACACCTGCATTTTTCTGTTTGCTCTACTGCTTTCGTGCTTTTCCCTTTCTACCTTTACCAAATATAGTCTAAATCCACATATATGACAATACAGATATGCACATATGAAAACACAGGAATGTATTTCTGGATTCCAGCCTGTGTATTATAAACCAAATGCTGCAAAATACACAGTGCTTGATGTACAGTGACTATATCACACATGGAAAGGAATTAACAGAGACACTTAACAGAACAAAGTAACTGTAACCATTGCAATAATTATTCGTACAGCTCCAAAGTCTCTCTGATTCTTTGTAGACCACTTAAGAGTAATACCCTGAATGCCCTGAAGTTATTTGAAATATTTAGTGCAGTGCAGTATCAGGAGCAATGGCATTACTGGTGCTGATACCAGCACTGGAAGTATTCTCAAAAGGAGCTCAGAACAGGAGCATGCAGAAGAATGTCCTCATTTGAAAGAGAGAGAATGGAACTAGGTATTACATTGGTCATTTAATGGAAAAAGTTATTTTCTGGACAACAGTGTGACAACAGCAGACTGACTATATCCTGCACAATACAATATTCCAGCATGACATTATAAGGGCATATTTACATCATGACATTAAAGATTCTGTACTGAAGGCCCTTACACACTTGGGATGAAAACCATACTTGTAAGTAACCACCAGGGAAAGACATTATTTCCCATAGAGCTTCCAGTATAACTGAACCACCAGACACAGAAATGTAAATGCCACCCTAGAAAACCTTTTCTGTGCAATGAAGCCACTGCAAGAACAATCAAGTAAACTGGTAAATCCTAATCTTTCAGAAAAAGATATTTTCGTTTGGGGACTTCTGCTACCTTTCCCCTTAACAGAAGGCAGAGGGTTTATATAATTAAGTCTCCACACTGACTTGAGGAGGATGTGGAAGTCAGAACTTCTCACCTGTTCACAGAGATTCACAGCATTAGGACAGCTGGAGAGCCTGACATCTCCTGAGGCATTTCACAGCATTTTGAAGAAAGAGGTTGATCTGAAAAAAACTCAACTAGGAAGAAATAACAGGAGTAATTATTTCTAAAGAATCCCTTTACTTCTTTCTGAAAACAAACAGACCAAAAAAATAAAAATAAAAAAGAAATCCACCATGGCATATCAGAGGGAAATCAAATGAAGAAGCAAATCAGAAATTGTGAAAATAAGGAAAATCCTCCACTCAAGCATCACAAAGATTTAGTGGAGGAAGGAGCTACATCTACCCTTTCCTGTCCACAGGTGAGCAAACCATCCATGTGAACTATCAAATTTGCACACAGAGGTGAAAGAGAGAATAGCTCTTGCCTAATGACACCTTTCCAAGTCTTGTCTGTAGCTCAGAGAAAAGCTGAGCTGGCTTTACATATCTTCTTCTGAACCTTGGCATCTCTCTGTTTGGTTTAGGATTTTATTAGGCTGTAGAGTACTTCCTCTAATCAGAGCAAGGAATATTGTTGACAGTGGACTTAGTTTTATGAGGAAACATTTAAAAAGCCATCCTGACATTCACAAGTCATAAATGTTAGTACAAATTAAACTGCAGCACTCCGAGCTTCTCATTCATTCTGCCAGCTACTGTGAGATGATTTGCCTGAGGAAATGAAGCAATAATGTCTGAAGGCCTGATTTTTCAGAGGTGTTAAGACATACAGCCCCAGTTGTTATCATAGGAATCCGTGATGTTCACTGGTTCTGAAAATTGGACTTTGGATGTATAAAGCCTCACCTTGTGCTTCTCTAAAAGGTACACAATAGAGGCCAAAAAGTAAATATGGTGCTTTCAAAATAAACCTTGTCTTGCCTCCCCATCAGGTGTAAAATTACAAACAAGTGTTCCAGTTGAAGTGAACACCTGAGGGAGTAAATTTGTGTAAGCTTTCTTTTCATTACTGTTGACAGAACAGGCCTTCACTTATATTTCACTGAGTTAAAAGGAAAAAGTCTGCGCTGAATACATGACTTCTGCTATAACTTCATAAGCAGTTGTCCTGGAAATGTAAGACTAGCCTGTGGCCGTGCACTTACTCTAACTTGAGTTATGTAAGCTTCCTACTCTTGCAGAACCTTGTCTTGCTTTGACATATTGCAGCCCTCTGTGTACATTATGTTCTGCAGGCAGCAAACAGCACGAAGGTGTAAATCCTCCATTATATGCAGTGCAAATACACATAAGGGCAAGGGTATACTTACTAGTAAAAAGTACTTATGTTTAGAAACATTTACCTTTGCTTTCTAACTGCCAGCGTTAGGCAACACACATTCAATCTATGTTTTCATGACAAAAACAAAGTTTGCTTCTAGGTATACAAAAAAAACCAAGTGATTTTCATTCTACCAGTGGATAAGGAATTTCCTGGAGATGGGGTCTATCTGTCAGAGAAGGGAAGAGCACCTTTGATAACAGATTTGCCAAGCTGCTGAAGAGGGCTTTAAAGTTGCAAGGGGAGCCTAAATCCATCCTGCTCCTACCAGTTTATGTCAGGGCCAGCAATAGATGCTCAGAACGTGGAGAGGGACCCCAGGTCAGCAGAAGAGCACCTGAAGAGCAATACAAAGGAATTCCATCTAAGTCAGCTTCATCAAGTGCCCAACTTAAATGATAGTAATAGGAACTTAGTGAGAGGATAAGAGGTAATGGTTTCAAACTGAAAGAGAGGGTATACTTACATTAGATATAAGGAAGAAATACTTTACTGTGAGGATGGTGGGGCACTGGGACAGGCTGTCCAGAGAATCTGTGGGTGTGCCATCCCTGGAGGTGTCCAATACCAGGTTAGATAGGGCTTTGAGCACCCTGGTCTAGTGAAAAGTGGCCCTGTCCATGCTATTCAGAGCAACCATAATGACTCCACAGCAGCCTTTGTCATTGCTAGGTGAGGGTTTGTCCTGAGGTGAGACGAACAAGGTATGCCAGGGGCCAGACTGGAACCCCAGACACCTTAAGGTGGGCTCAAGTGATTATTTTGATTTTTCCGTTAAGCAGAAAATATTTCCCTCTGGTTCTGTACGGGAATCTAGCATTTGTCCTGGAGAAATAATAGGGTCAAACTATCTGCTTCAGAAATAGCAATTTAAGACTGATTGCCACTTACAATGTGCCACTTGCAAGGTGGCACCCCTCAAAATGAAGCTACAGCTGCAGGTAGCGAATGCTCTCTTACATGCACTACAATACACAGGATCATAGAATGATAGAATGTTTAGGGCTGGAAGGGAGCTCCAAAGGGCATCTAGTGCAGCCCCCTGCAGGGAGCAGGGACACCCTCAACTAGCCCAGGCTGCTCAGAACCTTGGCCAACCTCCCCTGCAAGAGCTCCAGGGATGGGGTCCCAACCACCTCCCTGGGGAGCCTGTGCCACTGAGCCACCACCCTCAAGGGAAACAACTTCTTCCTGAGATCCAGTCTAAATCTCCTCTGCTCTCATTTAAACCCATTACCCCTCATCCTTTCACTGCAGGCCCTTGGAAACAGCCCCTCTGCAGCCTTCCTGGAGCCCCTTCAGGCACTGGCAGGTGCTCTAAGGTCTCCCCAGAGCCTTCTCTTCTCCAGGCTGAACAACCCCAGCTCCTTCAGCCTGTCCCCACAGCAGAGCTGTTCCAGCCTCTGAGCATCTCTGTGGCCTCCTCTGGCCCCTCCATCAGCTCCATGTCTCTCCTGTGCTGAGGGCTCCAGAGCTGGCTGCAATACTCCAGGGGAGGTGTGAGCAGAGCAGAGCAGAGGGGCAGAATCCCCTCTCTCCAGCTGCTGCCCACACTGCTCCTGCTGCAGCCCAGGCTGCCATTGGCCTTCTTGGCTGCCAGTGCCCACTGCTGGCTCCTGGCCAGCTGCTCAGCCACCAACACCCCCAAGTCCTTTTCTGCAGAGCTGCTTCCCAGCTCCTCATCCCCCAGCCTGAATGGATAGTGAGGGTTGTTCTGACCCAGTTGCAGGACCCTGCACTTAGTCTTGTTGACCCTCATGAGGTTCCCCTAGGCCCACCTCTCCAGCCTATCCAGGTCCCTCTGGATGCCATCCCCTCCCTCCAGCCTTTCCACAGCACCACTCAGCTCAGTGTCATTTCAGTTTAAACCATCACAGCACAACAGACCAGAAGTATCTTCATAGCCCAACTTAGGGATGGGGGTGGCAAATCCTTCAGAACTGCTTCAGCATGGTGTGTCTGAAGAGTGGCCAGCAGATGAAGAGAGCAAATAGCCTTTTAAGAGATTAAGGAATCCAAATACAAACTTTGCTGTAAAGCTAGTATTTGTATGTGTACATACTGCATGTCACTACAGAGAAAATAAAGGTTTCTGAAAACATCAAAAGCTAAAACAACATTAAAAAGCTGTCATTTAGGATTTCTAAATCCTACTATCTCTTTTTAATTTGTTTTTAAAGTACCTTTGATTCAAAACCAGAAACAAAGAATACTTGGAGCAGGAAGAATTTAAAAAAATAGCTGTGATAAGAATGAAGAAATATAAAAAAGATTCCAGTTGCAGTACTTTGATTGGCAGGCAATTACTGTCAGATATCATCAATACTTATGAGAAAAAAATGATGGCTTTAAAAGAAATTCTTGCCTGCTTCACTTCCTGCTTTTCATGCAACGACTGACTCTCCTCTTCCCTTTAATTTCTTCTAATTACTACATCTACACTATGAAACAGTAAATTATCTTTTTATTTCATTCACTCATATGACACTTGAGGTCAAATCTAACAAAACCTCAGGCTCTCTGTCCCAGAATGAAAATACTTAAATGCCTTGGAAACTCTGTGCCTCAAAGACAGGTCTCTCTTTAGCATTGCTAATGCCTGAATTCTTCTCTTCTTGAATTAAACTCTATATATCTGAACTGAAATGCCAAAAACAGTTGCTTTCCTCATGTTTTTCAATCTAGAACATGAGAGTCGGACCTGACCTATGCAATTCCCTATAAATTCAGAGGCAACTAGAAACAACTCTCAGATTTTTGCTTGTCTCCATATTGGAAAAAAAATTTAATATATATATATACTGAACTAAAACCCTCAAATAAACTTAAAAATAGCCTAGCTTGAAATCTGCTTGTAGTTTCTCCTTTTTCTCCTATATTCAAAGAGCTTAAACCCATTTTTTATGCTTTTGAAAACCATAAGAATTTTCTAAGTATATCTGTTTCCCGGTGTCTAATAATTGTAAGCATTAAAAGAAAAAAATATTAATATAGTTTGATTGTCAGCTGAACATACTGGAAAGAATGAGTGTATTTTTAAACATTTACAAACTGTGTTCTGCAATATATTCCAGCTCCTACAATAACAGTTCTTTGGTTTATGTGTGCTGCATGAATGTAAAAGAGATGGCACACGGCACCAGGATATCAACTGCCTACTTGGAGAATGATTAATTTAAGATAAATAGATGCTGGCTTCAGCTGCACTGATTGTATTTCCTATCCCATGCTGCAGAATCAGTGTTTCTACTCAGATGTTGTAAAACATATGCAGGAATCATTCTTTTCNGCTGTGATAAGAATGAAGAAATATAAAAAAGATTCCAGTTGCAGTACTTTGATTGGCAGGCAATTACTGTCAGATATCATCAATACTTATGAGAAAAAAATGATGGCTTTAAAAGAAATTCTTGCCTGCTTCACTTCCTGCTTTTCATGCAACGACTGACTCTCCTCTTCCCTTTAATTTCTTCTAATTACTACATCTACACTATGAAACAGTAAATTATCTTTTTATTTCATTCACTCATATGACACTTGAGGTCAAATCTAACAAAACCTCAGGCTCTCTGTCCCAGAATGAAAATACTTAAATGCCTTGGAAACTCTGTGCCTCAAAGACAGGTCTCTCTTTAGCATTGCTAATGCCTGAATTCTTCTCTTCTTGAATTAAACTCTATATATCTGAACTGAAATGCCAAAAACAGTTGCTTTCCTCATGTTTTTCAATCTAGAACATGAGAGTCGGACCTGACCTATGCAATTCCCTATAAATTCAGAGGCAACTAGAAACAACTCTCAGATTTTTGCTTGTCTCCATATTGGAAAAAAAATTTAATATATATATATACTGAACTAAAACCCTCAAATAAACTTAAAAATAGCCTAGCTTGAAATCTGCTTGTAGTTTCTCCTTTTTCTCCTATATTCAAAGAGCTTAAACCCATTTTTTATGCTTTTGAAAACCATAAGAATTTTCTAAGTATATCTGTTTCCCGGTGTCTAATAATTGTAAGCATTAAAAGAAAAAAATATTAATATAGTTTGATTGTCAGCTGAACATACTGGAAAGAATGAGTGTATTTTTAAACATTTACAAACTGTGTTCTGCAATATATTCCAGCTCCTACAATAACAGTTCTTTGGTTTATGTGTGCTGCATGAATGTAAAAGAGATGGCACACGGCACCAGGATATCAACTGCCTACTTGGAGAATGATTAATTTAAGATAAATAGATGCTGGCTTCAGCTGCACTGATTGTATTTCCTATCCCATGCTGCAGAATCAGTGTTTCTACTCAGATGTTGTAAAACATATGCAGGAATCATTCTTTTCCACTCACAAACCACAGTGCATCACAGATTTAATCTTGCTCTTCTGTACTCTGTGGCTGAATTTAATTTAACTTCTGCCATCAGCCTAATAGACAAAAAAATGTTTCCTATTTATTTTAATACATAAACTTGAAATTCATGTTATTCTGATTTCATCCCTCTTCAATTTGTTGGTTTGATAGCAAATAACAGAGCTTCACTTTGTCTACAAGTATGTAATGGTATCACTTAGAAGAACTTAAACAACAAAAGAAACCCAACAAAACATACCTACCAGAAAACATATGTGACTTCATAATGATCATGGGACTTACCAGACAGGAAAAATACATAAATACACAGAAAGAAGAATCTCACATGTTTTTCTCCTCAGTGCTACAAAACAAGACTCTGTATGTGTTCCATAGTAAAACATATTTCTAAAAGACATCTAGAAAAGCTAATGGCTCAGTCTTAGGAGGTTGCACATCCTTGAAAACCCTACCCCACTGGGTTTAGAGCAAGCAGCATCTCCCACACCAGTACCCCAGGAGGAGTCTGTATGTGTTCCTCTGTCTGGAGGCACTATCCCACTCACCATAAACAATTCACTCACTCAGCCATCCAAGATGAATGTGGAAGAGAGGAAAGGAAGATAGGATCAGGATCTTCATTCACCATACAAAAACATTTGAGGTCTAGCAAAAAATGGAGGAAGTTCTTACAATAAAGCAAACAAACAAAAAAACCCAACTGTGAATTTGGGAAAATGTGGTTACAATTAATTGACCAACCAAAGAATTAATCAGAAGTTCTCAAATCTGCTTTATTTTATTCCAAAGAAAAAAGCCACTTATAGCATCCAAACAGACTCAAGTTCCCCAGCTTCAATAAGATGTTTTCCAGCCAAGCACCTTGCAACAGCCCAAGTGCATGTTCCTGGTGTCTTGAAGCATGCTGCCAGATGCTGCAGTAGGGAAAGGATAGGAAGTCCAAGACAAACCTGACAACACAGTTTGTGTCTGAAAGATGCTTATTTATGGAAGAATTGGTGCTGAGCATAGAAGGCAGGGGTTTATCAGCAGGGTGCTGCAGTGGGTAACGTGTGAGAGATGGTGTCTTGGAGCAGGTTCTTCTAAAGCACTGGGTAGTAACCTCGTTTTCAAACATATAAATAGATTTTCAACAATTAGAGATGAGTCGTGAATGGGGAAAAAAAAAAAAAAAGAAACAACAAACTGACCTTAGCAACTTCTACAGCTTTTCATATCAGCAAATAAGCAATAAATCAGAAAAACATCCCTTGAGTTGGATGAAAAGAAAAACAAGAAAAAGGAAAAAAGATCTATGTGCATTTTAAGATTACATTGCTTTGTGTTAGGCATATGGATTATTATAATGTCAACATTTTTATTTCCTCTGTGTAAGCATTTAAAGATGTAAATGATTCCAGTGAACAGCCTGGAAATTTGCCTACCCCATCATGGAAAAGACAGAAATAAAGATGTGAATATTAGAAACCACCTACAGAGATATTCTTTTATTCCCTATTCCCATTTATTTACTTCCCAACAGTATTCCAGCCAGGGGACCAATATGTGGTGCACAGTAACCCACAGATTGAAGCATTTGTCCACAAGAATCAACCTCCATTTGCTATAGCATTTTATGTAAACCTAGTAGATCACAACAAACTTAGCTGAAACTGCTTCTTCTAATGGAACAACATATTTAATACACACAGTAACTTTTAATTACATGCATGACTTTATTGCTTCTAGTGCTTGTTTGTTTGGGTTTTTTTTTTTTAACCAGTGGAGGCTGCATCTTGAAAACACCAATAGGTTATTTCCTATCTGTTGTAAATCCTTGACAATAGTGTGAGGAGCAGCTCTCACCTCTACTAGGTGGTGATTTCTCTGACTGAATCACTTGAAAAGATTCCTGGTTTGTTACCCTGTCTTCAAAGGCTGCATATCCTTGCTCCATCTGATGCCTTACAAAGAATGAATAAAAGGACTTTGTACAGTTCTCAGATGATGTCCCCAGGCAGAATCAGACTCCTTCCCCAGCTCCCGAGCAATTGAAATCCTTTCGAGTTCCTTCTTACTGCTCTTCTGGCTGCTGGCTGCTAACAGGTTCAGAGAGTGGTGCAGGACACTTGCAAACAGCCAGGGGAAGAGTGTCTGACAAGTCAGGAGTGTTTAGTGTATGTGGGTGTAACTAATTGATGCAGCTTCATTACATGCCACACAAATCCTGGGGAGCTCTGAGGCTATTGCCACGTTTTCTGGCTCTGTTGCCACGAGTGAAAAAAACGAAGCATCTTGAACAATATGTGATCAGAGATGGACAGCTGTAGGATGGACAGAGCTACAGTAAACCACAAACAACACATGAGCTGCCCTTCAAACAACTCACATGGAGACCCCAGAAATCACTTACTTTGCATAATTCCACAAAGCACCAGAATCCTTTAAAGATTACATTTTAAATGTCATTTAAATTTAATTGTAATTTTACAGTTGTGTTACATAAAGAGGTAACATCTCACCAAGAAATTAGTCATGGATTACAATATTTCAAACTTCAGATGCTGAAGTTTAAGCTACATGGAAATGGGCAAATGCCAACTACAACTACAAGCAGCTACACCTCATATTCTCTCACGTGCTACACAGGCATAAATACACCAGATTGACAGACAGAAAATAATATCCTGATGTATGCTATAAAAGTTAGGTGCAAGGCACACTCTCCAAACTGAAGAGATAGTCATAATATAATTGAAAAACAGCAGTGACATCAACAGGGCTGCATGGGAATAAACCTGGAAGAACCAAGGTGAGAATCTGGACATATATTTTCTACCTGAACATCTGTTCCTTTCTCAGAACCCAACAACCACAAAATATCCTGACTGTGTGTGTCTAAGCCATTTGGCACAAAGAACTTCCTTCCTGCATAACACTTAATATTCTGAATATTCATTAATTATTTTTTTAACTGATGAGTGAGTTCCTGTTTCAAGTCTTGCTGGAAAAGAGAAACGAAACATCACAGCCACATTTTTTTTTTTCTCCTAGAAAGCACCCGGACTCCATCTATATAAAGCAGATACTCTGTTGGTTATGCTAGAGAAAACTGAGATGAGTTACAAGCAAAAGGCAAACTATAATAATTTAAAAGCTGTCCCAAACTCTTATACAACTTAAAACAAAAAGTACAAATTTCAACATTCAAATGACTACCAACACACATAAATTCACAGAATCACAGATATTAGGGGTTGGAAGGGAGCTAGAAGATCATCTAGTCCAACCCCCCTGCCAGAGCAGGGGCACCTAGACCAAGTCACCCAGGAATAGATCCAAGAGGGTCAAGTCTTGCCTGCATGAGCTTTCCTTCACCGTATACATTTTAAAAATAATTACTAAGAAATATGTGCCTTACTTTAAATTTCTTAGTTAGTACGGAGGACAAGTCATATTAAAATAAATTAAATTAAAAAAAAAAATTAAAATTAAAAAAATACATATAAATAAATAAAAGAAAATAAAAACCACCACAAAATGTAGGCATAGAAACATGTCCTGGTGCATCTACATTTCACCTACTTCTATACAATGGGATCTTCTACTACACCAAGGTGTCCTTAAAATGTTCAACCTGAAAGGAGGTTTAAGATAATTAAACAAGTTTTAAAACCTCTTTTGTGGCCTCAGGAAAATATTAACCACAGTTTTTCTGTAGTTTAATGACGTGTTTTGGCATTGTATGTCCATGGTCAAGAAGGTNCTTTCTCAGAACCCAACAACCACAAAATATCCTGACTGTGTGTGTCTAAGCCATTTGGCACAAAGAACTTCCTTCCTGCATAACACTTAATATTCTGAATATTCATTAATTATTTTTTTAACTGATGAGTGAGTTCCTGTTTCAAGTCTTGCTGGAAAAGAGAAACGAAACATCACAGCCACATTTTTTTTTTCTCCTAGAAAGCACCCGGACTCCATCTATATAAAGCAGATACTCTGTTGGTTATGCTAGAGAAAACTGAGATGAGTTACAAGCAAAAGGCAAACTATAATAATTTAAAAGCTGTCCCAAACTCTTATACAACTTAAAACAAAAAGTACAAATGTCAACATTCAAATGACTACCAACACACATAAATTCACAGAATCACAGATATTAGGGGTTGGAAGGGAGCTAGAAGATCATCTAGTCCAACCCCCCTGCCAGAGCAGGGGCACCTAGACCAAGTCACCCAGGAATAGATCCAAGAGGGTCAAGTCTTGCCTGCATGAGCTTTCCTTCACCGTATACATTTTAAAAATAATTACTAAGAAATATGTGCCTTACTTTAAATTTCTTAGTTAGTACGGAGGACAAGTCATATTAAAATAAATTAAATTAAAAAAAAAAATTAAAATTAAAAAAATACATATAAATAAATAAAAGAAAATAAAAACCCCAAACACCGCAATAATAACNAGGGACAGGACAAGAGGCAATGGGAGTCAGTTGGAGCACAAGAGGTTGAGGGGAAACACAAGGAGAAACTTGTTCCCAGGGAGGGTGGCAGAGCCTGGCAGGAGCTGCCCAGGGAGGTTGTGGAGTCTCCTGCTCTGGAGACATTCCAGCCCCCCCTGGATCTTTTCCTGGGTGACTTGGTCTAGGTGCCCCTGCTCTGCTGAACTAGATGATCTTCTAGCTCCCTTTCAACCCCTAACATTTTATGATTCTATTATTCTATGTACACAGGAAACTTTCAAATATTTATTGTATGAGACTTGAAATTTTATTTAAGTTAGAACATTTGCATGCTATTTTCCAACACTGCTATGTGCAAAAAAATAAAATAAAATAAAAATTTAAAGTTTATTAAAAAAACATTTTTATATATAGCTGATTTAAAGACAGGGGATAATTTCTCCAAAACACAAATTATGTAGAACATTAAAAGTAGAATGAGAATATATGAAAACTCATGATTTCTCACACTGACTGTGCTTGGAAGTAATGCTTTAACTTTTTTTCATGCAGGTAAGCCTGGCAATCCAATTGATGCTTGCGAGACTAAAGATAGTGAGGTAATATCCCTAAAACTAGGGATAGACAGTATAGAAATATAACTTTATTCAGGAATATCCCTTTCTGAAGCAGAAAGTCAAATGCTGAGGCAGTAGCAGTGACTGGAGCTGTGGCACTGGTGAGCTAACCAAGGCAGCAGGAAGATGCAGAGCATATGTGGGCACACAGCAGCCTTTCTGCTTATGCCTGTATTATGATTCCTATGGATAATACTTCATTAATTCTTGGAGCAAGCCTTCTGCTGAGGGAGGCAGCAAGCCCCTCTAACTGCCTGTCTGCAGAAAGTGGTAACTGTCCCAGCACAGACCCCACACCTGCCCGTTGCACATTTAACCAGTTCTGTTATTAGTCATTTCCCCAGGTTTTCACCATGATGAGCAATGCAGAGGTCTCCAGGCAGCTCACCTCTCAGGCAAGCCTGAAGCATGTGCCTGTACTGAATTTCAAATTCCATCTGTTTTCACCCATTACTGTTTTTCTGAGAAGCATTCTTGCCATTTAAGCTGATTTCAGCAGTCTGCTGCTATTGATGACCTTTAATGTCTAGGATACGAAGAAGAAACATTTACTTCCAGATTTCCAAGGCTCATTAGTGATGCCCTGGGAATGCAACAACACAAGGCAACGTGTCTGGGTATCTGCTTCTCATCACCAAATGCTGAGTCACACTTTGCTCCCATTTACATATGTGCTACATAAATGATTCAGTGAGATTGTCTGCATACAAATAATTATTGAACTTCTGTTTTCAAAGACAAGCCTTCCCCACTCCCTAAACCACCCACATCCTAAATATATTCTTCTGAGCTGTAACTGGTCTCCTGGATCGCAGAGGCCAATAAGGAGTTTTTTTATATAAACCGACAAACAAAACCCTGAA
>VYZU01045412.1:92224-140723 GCA_013401355.1 Ceyx cyanopectus | reverse complement strand
GACACAACACTCAAGGTGTAGCCTCAAGAAGTCCTGTAAAGCTCAGATCTTGCTCAGATCTAATAGCCACAAGTTTGAATTTATTCCTCAATACTCATTTGCTGTGAAGCACAAGTTGCCACATGTGTGACAAGATCCATATCTTGCTCATTTTAATTCTGTGGTAGAGTGCTGGCAATGGGGTTTGTATAACCTCTCCTCACACAAGCTGTCATATCTTATCTAGAACGTATCCACGATGATTTAAACACTCCAGCTTGTTTTCCATTGTTGTTCATAATACTAAAACTCAGTTGCTCAGACGTTTGCAGGATATAAAACTCTTAGAAGAGGAAGTACTGTCACAGTGAATTTGTTTCCAAAGCCAAGGAAAAAAAAAAAAAAAGAAAGAAAAAAAAGATGACTTACACTGACCCAGATATTTGTAATGCCTTTTGAATTCCTAACTAGGAAGACATAACTGATAGTTAAATACTTCAGGAAGTTATATATGAATCATTGTCTCCAAGTATTTGTCAAAACTATAATTGGAAGTAGATTATGTGAGAGAAAAGGTAGTTTCTCAGTTATTTATGCCTGTGGACATATTTACCTTATGACTCCAATGACATTTGCAAATGCAAGTGTTGTTTGATTATCAACAACCTTTCACATAATTCACGTTGATGTGCAGACAGGTAGGAAGAGTTGTTCTCTTGGCTCTTTATTTCTGCATCCCTCAAACAAGTATGCTCCATATTTTTCTCTGGCTTTGGCATGGCTGGAGGACATGAAGCAGCAACACATCTGAACCATTCTTTCCCTCTCCATGCAGTGAGATCCTCCCGACAGTGAGGAACTGGAACAGGGTTGTGTCCAAACTGCTGTGGAGATGACTGTTCAGCAACAAGTATTATCTAGAGGCAGGTCCTCCAGGCAAGCTAAAGTTCACCACATCAATAAAAGGGATTTTTCTGTCTAATTAACACTGGCTGAACATATCCTTGGGCTGCTTTACCATTCCATCCATCAGGGTTTAGGCTGCAGCATGGGCTATGCTTAGCCCAGCTCTGCCCCTGTCAGGCCAGTGGCTCTCAGCTGCCCCAGGCTCCCTGTGCAGCATTTCTGCTGTGGTTTTGAGTGGCCATTCATAACCTGCATGCAGGGTCACCATTAATACATTTCTCACAGAGATGAGAGCTGAACACACACACTATATTTTTTTTTTATGGTGGCTTTTAAGCAAGTTACTATTTTATATTCATATATTAAGACATGACCTTCTTTAATCTTAATAGCATGTGATGACTGCTGCAGGTCAGGTGTCTGTCCTGACTCCTGTACAACATTTCAAGTGATATTGTGTTTTAAAATCACATAGTTCTGCTAATGTCTTTTTGGCATTTAAGTATGGGTAAGGAAATTAAAATGTAATGGTATTTAAACCATCTCCTTTCATATATGTAAAGCTGAGTAACATGAGCTGGCTTTGCTCCAGCTGAGGAACAAGGAAAATGGAATAAAAAGTAGATAAAATCCTTTTTTTTCTACAGTCATATATATATATAAGTAGTTGAATAAATTTCAAGTTCGTGACACCTGATAGCAATGAAAATGGAGAAAAGTCATAAAAATCATCCTGCTATTGTCATATGCCCCATTAGGATTAAAATGAACAGTAGACATGCCAAAAAGCCCAAAATGCAGGAATTTCTGGAGGGGACAGACTATCCACAGCACATGTCACCTCACACAATCACACCTTAATCCTCACTAGAGCTTACAGGTACAGCTGTACAGTCACACTTCATGGCAATTTGACATGATTTTTCATCAATGGTAGAGAGAAAAGTATTGGACAGACTTGAAACTGATTGTGATATGTGGAAAAAGAGCTTTGAACAAGGCAAGGATTTCTTACCCTGTTGATCTACAGAAGTGAAAAGCAGAGAGCAAGAACCAGAGGGCAGCTATTGATTGCCACAGGCTAGGGAACATCAAGGGGGATATGGTTTACTAAAAGGTGGTGTGATGTGGGGAGGGTGAAAATCTTGAGGAATATGTAATAAATAGGAATATAATAATAGAAATTAAGGGAAAAAAAAAGTAATTTGAAGACATATTTGGGTGTATGAATGGTTTGCAGTTTTACTGGCCCTGTTCTTAAAAGATGATGCATAAACTCTAGGGCATCTGCAAAAGTCAATGTGAGGACATATTTTGGCACTTAAAATAAATTTCACTCTGGCAGTGATCTCCACAGGAAAGATTCTTGGAAAAGAGCTTTCCCTGGTAACCCCAGTTAAATAGATCATTATTTTCTGATGGACTAGGGTGACCTGACACATTGTGTACTGTAATCAGAAAAAAAAAAAAAAAAAAAAAAAAAAAAAAAAAAAAAAAGAAAAGAAGAAAACCCCATATTATTTGGATTCAAAGACAGCAGAAAAACAAGTTTGGTGGGTTTTTAAAAATAAATAAATAAAGGACAAGGAAAAAATAAATATGAAGGCTGTTGGTCCTCTCAGATTCAAGAGCAGCAGTTTTAGGGGCCCCAGCTGAACAAATGCTTTCATGTCTGAAATAATGAAAAAAGGCTTCTAGTTAAATACTTGCTTAGGGTTTTGAAAAAAAGAAAAGGTCAAGATATATACATGGGGATGAAGGCAAGAGGGAAAAAAAAATATTACCCACACTACCGCAGCGTGCAAGTTAATATCTCAGAAGACAAGTGGCCAGCACAGAAACAGCCACGATGGCATTTCTGTCATGTGTGTGCTCAACTAAAATTTGTCACTGGAGGCAAAGCCCCAAGAGGTTTGTCCCCAGAAGCCCAGTACTGGATGATTGATGCTCCAAAGCAGAGGGGAGGATGCAGGACTGGGTAGTGAACTGGTTTTCCCAAACACTTGCCACTGGTTGAGCCAGGAACTGGAGAGTGACTGCAACAAAACAGGGGTGGGGGTCCTTCAGGCAGAGAACATGAGACCATGTCCTATGCCAAAGGCACATGGGATTCTGGGTGTGATGATTCCTGACACACTGAGCCAAACTCTTTCCTGCTGCAGCTTCCAGCACAGATTAATTTGGACCAGTGCCTTACAAGAACTGTAGTGCAGTTGGAATTCTGGGAGAAGGAAATAATCTTCCTCTTCTTGTTGCTTCAGTTACCTATGCACTGAACTCTAGATAGTGGGACATGCTAATAAATAAATAATTCAAGTAAATTTTTTTATTTTTTTTTTATAATTTTTTACATAAAGATACTTTAGCAGGACAGTATTTCAAAGGGTTCTGACCACCTCAGTGTGCACTCCATCCCTGGGGGATTTCTCCAGCAATCTCTTTTCCACCTGGCCGGTTTCTTTTTTAATCCAGAAACTGTTCACACCAAGGGATTTTCAACTAATCAGTTTGCAAGCTGTTCTTAAACATCTACCTTCCTAGGAGACTAAAAAGAATGTTCAATCATACATCCTCTGTCTACATTGTACCATTCTCTAATTACACTTCTGCACAAGAGCAGAAAATAGCATGACATATGCAAAGGTGGGCAAAGCTGTTGTCTCTGTGCTCAGGATCACTTAGCATTACAGTTTCTTCTGTTCTGACATTAATTTTTACTTGCATGGGCCCCCATGCCCAGCATGTGCATAATTCCTTCATGCCTTATCCCAGAATCTTTCTACCAATTACTNAGTTAAATACTTGCTTAGGGTTTTGAAAAAAAGAAAAGGTCAAGATATATACATGGGGATGAAGGCAAGAGGGAAAAAAAAATATTACCCACACTACCGCAGCGTGCAAGTTAATATCTCAGAAGACAAGTGGCCAGCACAGAAACAGCCACGATGGCATTTCTGTCATGTGTGTGCTCAACTAAAATTTGTCACTGGAGGCAAAGCCCCAAGAGGTTTGTCCCCAGAAGCCCAGTACTGGATGATTGATGCTCCAAAGCAGAGGGGAGGATGCAGGACTGGGTAGTGAACTGGTTTTCCCAAACACTTGCCACTGGTTGAGCCAGGAACTGGAGAGTGACTGCAACAAAACAGGGGTGGGGGTCCTTCAGGCAGAGAACATGAGACCATGTCCTATGCCAAAGGCACATGGGATTCTGGGTGTGATGATTCCTGACACACTGAGCCAAACTCTTTCCTGCTGCAGCTTCCAGCACAGATTAATTTGGACCAGTGCCTTACAAGAACTGTAGTGCAGTTGGAATTCTGGGAGAAGGAAATAATCTTCCTCTTCTTGTTGCTTCAGTTACCTATGCACTGAACTCTAGATAGTGGGACATGCTAATAAATAAATAATTCAAGTAAATTTTTTTATTTTTTTTTTATAATTTTTTACATAAAGATACTTTAGCAGGACAGTATTTCAAAGGGTTCTGACCACCTCAGTGTGCACTCCATCCCTGGGGGATTTCTCCAGCAATCTCTTTTCCACCTGGCCGGTTTCTTTTTTAATCCAGAAACTGTTCACACCAAGGGATTTTCAACTAATCAGTTTGCAAGCTGTTCTTAAACATCTACCTTCCTAGGAGACTAAAAAGAATGTTCAATCATACATCCTCTGTCTACATTGTACCATTCTCTAATTACACTTCTGCACAAGAGCAGAAAATAGCATGACATATGCAAAGGTGGGCAAAGCTGTTGTCTCTGTGCTCAGGATCACTTAGCATTACAGTTTCTTCTGTTCTGACATTAATTTTTACTTGCATGGGCCCCCATGCCCAGCATGTGCATAATTCCTTCATGCCTTATCCCAGAATCTTTCTACCAATTACTTGGTGTTGTCTCTCTCCCCTACAGTGAGTTAATATGAGACTGATTCAAATAAAATTGAAGCAGAAGCCTGTCTTTGGGTTTTTCCAATTAAAAACAAAACAAAACAAAACAAAAACAAAAAAACCCAAACCTAAAACAAATACAAACAAGAAAAAAACACAACTTGAAAAAAAATACACTTGCTAAAAAAAGAACCAGACAAATTGATTTTCATCTAATTGTAACTGTTATAGCTTTGGCATGAGAGAAATCCAGCTTTTGTGAAGGAGATGTTAGAACAAGAAAAAATAGAATCTACATTTGTCTGTTGTAAAGAAGAAAAGCCACCAAATCACAACCACATGTCTCCTGTCATGAGACAGTCATCCCTCCATTTCTCAGGAAAGCCAGGATAGAAAGAGAACAATAAAAATCAAACACCCCCTGATTTAACTGATTGCACTGCTTGCTTTGGACTTGGGCCCCCAGTTTCCTGAGCTTGCACAGAACCAGATGTGGATCTGGGATGTAAATCAGTTTGTCATCTTCTCCCAGCACCCTTCACCCAGAACAAAAAGAAGGCAGCTTCCCTTTTCAGATTCAAGACAACACAGTAAAATTTTCCAGAGAAGCTTTCTATCTTCGGAAGTCATTTAAACCTTAGGGAGGAGTGGGAACCCCCCCCCCACACACACATATCCCTGATTTTAAGAGCTGGCTCACGTTCCCCAAGCTACTGCCTTTCCACAGCCCTGTCCTCCCATCCTTTGGCGGGGTTAGATTTGTGATCAGAGGCACTTTGCAATCAGCAGAAATGTTCACATTTCCAGTGACTCTTTAAAACAGCTCCTGGCCTTCAGAATCAGCCTTTAAGCAGGAGGCAAAGTCTGCTAAGCACAGAAGAGATCATGTTGACACTGTAAACCTACACTGACCCTGTTTATAAGAAACTCAAGAATGATTCTCCACACAGGCTGTTAAACTTATCAAAGTTTTTACAAGTTACTTCACAATATTCCATTAGCAATTTGAATTGAGCTGATATTTGCAGAAACCAACAATACGAATTCTGTTATGATTAAAGAACATGATGGTTCCCAAAGAAAACCAATATTTTTACATTTTTTTTCTGTGTTTTAAAGATGTATTTTTAGATTCCTATATTTTCAAATATGACCTCCTAGAAGATGGTTGGGGTTTTTTTTCCCTCCTGGCTAAGCACAAAATAACATTAGCATCTCTAGCAGAAAGCCTGGGTAATTGGTTTGACAATTAAAAACACAAATATCAAACTGCTAAGGAAAGATTACCCAGGTCCAGTAATTTGCAGTATTGTTTAGCAGGACAGGATGCTTAAGGGCATTAAACAAACGGCATAAACTGTCCTATGTAATGGCAGTGACATTTTCAGCTATCATTACTGTAAAAGGCAAAAAAATAGATATTGTCAGCTAACATACCTACAGTGGCCTGGGTCCTCAAAGCATTTGTTCAAAGATGACATTTTTAGAATCGTCCCAGATATCTGGGGCACAAGTTCCTTGAGAATATTCAAAATCATACTGAATCCTCACTTTCTGACAGGCAACTCTTTGTACACTTTTGATCACAAAAATAAATATATGGCAGCTCCAGGGGCTGAAACCCAGAGTCTGCCCTTCCCTCTCCAGCTTCTCCACTAGGATACATCAGTGCACCAAAATACACAGCTGCAAGTGGTACCTGTTGTTCCCCTGCCAGCCCCTGTACCAACACACCTGTAAAAAAACACTTCAAAACTGGTGTGTCCTTCCTTGGGCTTCTAATTATTGAGGATTCCAGTAATCTGTAAGATCTTTGCAACTATTCCGTCTCTAGGAGAAAGTCATTAAAATTAATAGAAAGAAAAAAAAAAAGGTGAGAAGCAGTCAGTACAATCCAGAATTCTGAACCTGCAGAGAGTTAAATCTACAAAGACAGCCCAACCAAATGCTCCCTCACATTTTCCTTCTGAAGAAATAATTTGCAAATAGCAGTAGCAGAAGAAGAAAGATTACAGTTCCACAAGGAAAAAAATCCAAGGAATTCATCTGAGAGCATTGCACGTAAATGTAAAGATACTTTCTTTGCTTCCTCCTTTTAAAGAGAACTGGACAGTGCCTGACAGAAAAAAGTACTCAGTTCAGTTTAAAAAAAAGTAAAGCAGCTCTAGCTTTCCAGTTTACATTTCTACCCAGTTCAGAAAGGAACAGAAATAAAGTATTTTTTGTGTCGTGTATGTGCCAGAGGAATGGAGCAATTTACTGTAACTAATGTTAGGGATCAAAAATGCTTTTACAATTACTGTTTGGGGTACAGACATTCATTTCTTGACTCGGTCTCTCTTTTCACTGGGCTATCACTGGCAATACTTTTGCAGCACTTCTGCTCTGCTACTCATTTATCCTATGCTGGCTTTGAACAATGAATTTGCACTGTGGTGGTACTTTTTTTTTTTTTTTTTAATATATATATATATTCTTTGCTAGTGTTCTCTCTAAGTAATAAAGCACTGACATTGCCAGGTGCCTGGAAAGGTAACAGCCCAAACTGAACAGACTGTAGCAGTCCACATCTTCTGCTCTGGTGAATCAGGGCCTCTCCCTTCCACTTATCACTGTAGCATTTTGTTTTACTCCACATAAGGATCTGATCCTCAATTTGTATCCTATAGAAAGTAAGTCTCACTGGTCTCACTGCTGAGATCTTCCTGGGCTACCCACCTCAACCCAAGAATGGGGTTGCAGGGGGAATAGAGACCCCCAGCCCAAGGCAGGCTGCAGTGTGACCCTAGTGCAGCACAGCTGACTAAGGAGCCTGATTCCCTGTCTTAGGGGAAACAGTTAAGAAAGGAATTGGGGAAAAGATGTCAGAAGATCAAGGGAAAAAAAAAAAAAGAATAACGAAAGAACAGAAAATGAAATTTGATAATACACAAAGATATAAAATGGAAAAGACAGTGATGGGTGAGGTGAGCTGACTCATTATCTTGAAAAGAATCAAAAGGCATTAGAGATTAGAAAAGGAGCTCATTTTAAAGATCACACTCTCACTTTGGCTTGGAAGATCTTTGTTTCGAATGCAGAGATTAAGAGCAAGAGGTAAGTAATGAGTCCACAACTAATTTATTAATAAACTCAAGCAAATCACCAACTCTGCTAAACAGCTTGTAGTTCAGTTGGGGTCCTCTAGAAAACTACTGTAAAATTACTAGGAGCATTTGGGATTTGTATTTCTGTTACCTAACTCCTAATTATCCTTGTCTGGCCTATCTGTCTATGCAGCAGAGTGCTTTGATTTGAATGTGTACACTGCTCTCCACCTTGGAGGCTCTACAGCAGCTGACAGCAAGGCCAGCAGGACACCCCTCTTTCTGCAGGGCACATAGTCCATATGCTTTTCATCCAGCATTAGTAGTAGTAGCCTATTTAAACATCAGCAAGATGGTTAAAGATCTGAGGTCTGCTTGTCAAAATATTGATTCAAAGGCACAGCTTGAGAAGATGAGGTTCTCTCTGACTGTGAGGTACCACGCACACGGAATGTTGTATCAATCAGATAATTGAAGGTTGGTTAATAATAATTGCAATAACTTGGTGCAAAAGCATGCAAGGCACAGGTAAAATGTTGCCTTTCTGCCTCATCACTTATCTCCAGCTTATACTCTCAAAATAAGAGTGGCCAGCCCTCAGAGAGTACTAAAATTTTGATAGGATGAGAACCACAACATGTCAGCCACACCGACCAGGGTGCCAAAGGTGACTGCAAAAGAAATGGTAATGGATTACAGACAGGAGATGACAAGAATTCTCCAAGGGACCTATTACTCCACTGCTGGCTGGCCTACAAAGAAGCTCTCTGCTGCTACATCCAAGGGCAGCTGAGGAATGTCAGGTCCAGCAACCCCTGCCAGCTCACCTCCTTCCTCTGCTGATCCAGCGGGCTGCCCGGGAGCCACCAAGCCATCATTTTCCTGCAGGTATCACACAACATCCTTGCCAAGCAGCCCCACTACTGCTCCCATAAAGGCCACACATTAGTCTTCAGGTCACCAGGGTACTTCAGAAATACACATCTGCTCAACTCACTTGTACAACAGGCAATTATTTTTATTTGTAAGAAGAATCTCTCAGGCATAAGTTTAATAGGAAAGTTCTATAGGCAGGGTTTGAGCAGGGATTCCTCCAGACCCTGACAGGATTTAAACCATGCTAACACTCTTGCTCGATGATAATAAACTCTCCAAAGCAGGCACTGTGGCTTCCTGCATTAAAAATAGTACTCTGAACATCTCAGAGATTATCTCATATGAAGAAAGCACTAATTAACAATCTATATTAAATGATTCAGCTATTAGATTTTGCCCATTTTATATGGAAAATTCAATTTTTGAATGAAAATGAAAAGGATTTTATCCTACCTAGACCAAAGTTTCAGTTGGGTACCTCCATCATAAATAACAGAAATGAAAAACCTTTGCTTTTCCATTAGGCCAAATGAGATTGGCCTCAAAAACAATCATTAGGGTCTCCAGCAAAGTTTCAGACTCTGGTGCTGGCAACCCAAGAAAAAAGGTACCTGTCTTATTTAAACATTTGAATTTATAACTTCTGAAGAAAAGAGATTTGGATTTTGGTGATTTTTTTCCTCTTTATTTGCAAGAGGTACAGCCTTCATTCAGCTTTTTCCAAAATTCAAAGAAATTGGGAATATTCTCCTGAGCTCTAAGTCCCTGCTGTTCACAATCAAGGAAGACAGTAGGAGGGCTGGAATTCTGAGCTCTTTCAAGAATGAGGATGTTCTCTACTTACCACACTGAAGGACAAGATGCTGCCCTTCCACTAAAACTTTCCCACACTGAAACTAGAGCTGCAGCACATCTTCAAAATGTTCATTTGTTGTTGCAATCTGTCCTCACAAGCAAGCTTCTTTGCTTGATGTGTCACATCAAAACACACATGCAAATTTAACTAGGCAAACTGGTACAAAATCTGCTCTAAAGCACAACCAAAGCAGGTGGCAGGCCCTGTTAAGCAGCATTCACCCACAGTATAGAATCAGAGAATCATTCAGGTTGGGAAAGACCTTTGGGATCATCAAGTCCAGCCATTAGCTCTACTCTACAAAGTTCACCCCTAAACAACGTCCCTCAAAACCACATCCAAATGACTCTTAAACACATCCAGGGATGGTCACTCAACCCCTGCCCTGGGCAGCCTGTGCCAGTCTCTGGCTACTCTTGCTGAGATAAATTGTGCCCTAATGTCCAGTCTAAACCTCCCCTGGTGCAGCTGGAATCCATCCCCACTTGTTCTATTGCTAGTTACCTGTGAGAAGAGACCAGCACCAACCTCTCTACAATGTCCTTTCAGGTAGTTGTAGAGAGTGATGAGAGCTCCTCTCAGCCTCCTCTTCCTCACACTAAACATTCCCAGCTCCTTTTATCACTCTTCATAAGATTTCTTCTTCAGGCCCTTCCCCAGCTCCATTGCCCTCCCATAGCTGTGTGTGCATCCCAGTGGGGCAGCAGGTCCCTCTCCACTGCCTCTGTAAATGTGGTGGCCTCTCTCTGCTTGCCCTCCCTGGCTCCTGGCTCCTGAGCCTGGCTGTCCAGGGAACAGATGGTTCCACTGCTAAAGACTGAGGCAAAGCAGGCATTGTTTCTTTCTGGGACAGAAAGGATTTTGGAGTAAGTTATCAGGACAGATAGTTATTCCCCTCTGTGCCCTTCCCAAATCCCTTTAATCATGTTTGGTGAAGTGCAGTTTCCAACAGGCCAAATCCCTACTGAAAATGTCATCTGCTGCCTTTGTTGGTCCTTCACCTTGTTTCTTGCATATAAATTCTGTGCTTGCATTCTGCGATGCTCACCCTCTTTTTTAAACCCTGCAGCAATATGACATTTTCAGCTACGAAGGCTGCCTTCAGACTTCTCTGTTTCTGAAACGGATACATTTTTTGTAATCACATTTCCTTTTCTCCCCTCCTGATTTTTTTCTTTTATTTTATTCCTCCCCCCACTTCCATAGGATCTGCTTTCATATGGATGATGTCTGTGAACACAAGAAATCCTCAGTCACTTTGGTGCTTGGAAACAGTCACCTGTTTGTCAGAACCATCAGCCGTTGCCTCCATTAGCAGTTCAGGCAGTGGCTGCTTCTGGCAGTGATAACACCCCATGTTTAGAGTCAGTACCAAGGGTTGGTGTGCAGACCAGGGCCACTGATGGATCTTGTGCACCACACTTCCCCTTTGGGGAGGAAGGGAGGTTAACAGAGAGTGTCTGTTATCAGTCTGAGGTGCCACCCTGACTCTAAACCCTGACACAGGCAAACAAAGTCTTGTCTCCCTTCAAGACAGGCAGCAGTCCCACCATATTACATCATAGCCACAATAACGGAGCACTCTTTCTCCTCTCTTATCAGTGACTCAAATCTGTACTTACTGGAACTTAAACTCCTGATAGGAATATTTCTATTAAACACTCTCTATGTATTACTCAAATGTTTGCTGTTGCAGCTTTTAAACCTGTTCAGACTCTTCTCAGCAAACTGACTAAAGTAAAACACAAATATTAAATCAAGGTCTCATATCTCAAAATGCTCACAGATCAAAGCTGAACTCCTAAATTCGGTCACAGAAGAGCTGCTATCTTAATGACACAAACCAAAACCCATGTCCAAAACAAAAGGTAAACTTCTCAATATGAAAAAGTCCTACCGTTACCATCAAGAGTTGTGATTTGGGGCTTGATGTGTATTCCTTTGAATAATTCATAATTGATTTTATCACAAAAATTGCTTTCATCAAGGCTAGAATATGGTGTGAGAACCATCTGCAATGACTCAGATGAAAACTTCAAATGATTTTATCTAAAAGTGGTATGTAAGAATGTAAAAAATAAAATCAAATCAAATACAATCATATTACAGTTAAATTCCAAAGAGAATTCAGGCAGGCGGAATGTAACTGCACCAGATGGAACTTGAGTTGAATTCATTTAAACTGACACCTCCTGTCTTGCACAAACAAATTTTTAAAGTATTCTGTGTTCTTTTTTAGCACAGCTAACTTGCCCAATGGTCATGTACCTTGCAAATCTCTATCAATTAAAATCCACTTTACATCACAGAAGTTTTGAGCTACTCAATTATCATTTTACCTCCTTATTACTAAAATGTGGTACCTGTATCCTAATTTATTATTCACACACATACTCTGGAATCTTGCTTATCCTCTTTGGAAATCATCACCTTCACTAAGAGAAACTCATCCCTGAGAGATAACAGCTCTGTTAGCACTTTGTAATCCAGATCAGATTATTAGATTAGGACTGAACGTGCATTAGTATAATAAGACAGAAATCTATTCTAAATAGAGTGCATACAAGACCTGCTTTAGAAAATAAATGAATGCAACTCATCTTTGAATACACCACTCAGTAGAAAACAAAGAAGTTCTGCTGAGAAAGCTGGGAGGAGAATGTGATTTGTGGAGTGGGCAAAAGTCCAGAAAGCATTACATCTTGCTCATCCTTGCCTCCTTTCTTTATAATAAGATCATCCCTAAAAGCCAACATTCACTTCACATATGCACTAATTATAAATAAACCATCTGAATTTCTGCTACCGTGCTGTAAAAATACCCTGCTCTGCTTTGGATGCAGTATAAAAACAGTGGTTCCACTTTTTCACATTCCTGGAGTCTTTCTTTCATAAATTTGTGCAACAAAAAGTCATGAATCTCCCTCTAACCTTTTCCCCCATAACTGTTTCTAGGGTTTTTCGGTTCAGGATCTTTCTGTTCCATTCTATAATCTCTTCTGCCCCAAAGGGACTCTTCAACTCTTGATACTTGTTCAAGTTAATAGGGCTCAGAGGATTTAGCAGAATAATTCTTCATCTCCAGGAAGGGCTCAACAGCTTCAAAATGCCATGACTTAACAAGATGCCTTTACCCACTGTCAAATTTCTGCCTCTCATCCCTCTCTTACACCAAAATTCAAAACTCAGCTCAAACCATTTTAAGTCCTAGATCCATTTTTCAGTTTTACTCACTACCAAGACAGACTTCAGAACTGTAGTGTCTTTGGCTGGTATCTGAGGCAGGGAATGCTTCCAGCTCCTCAGACCACCTTTTCAGTTCAACCTTCGGTTTAGAGCTCTGCTCTTCCTGTGGCTTGATTTCCCTGGGCAGGAAAGCCAGGCACACATGCTGGAGGAGAGCCACAAGGCTCTTGCAAGCCTTCCAGCACTAGAGCACAACCATGGAATGTCTGCTCCGTGGTCTAAGTACACCTTCACATGACATAAATCAGATATAAAAATAAAATATTCCTTGAATTAGTATCTTGATCTGATGACAGATGAAGACTGAAGACAGCAAAAGGAAGTTTCACTCCAAATTTTGACTGTGTGTCACTTCTCCTAATTAAAAGTTAGTGAGCTAGTCTGTCAGTACCCACCATCTGAGCAGCTTCCCTTCAGGTAACTGATGTGGCTGAGGAGATCACAACTGCCTTTCATGAGCCAGGAAACATGAAGCCTGCTGAAGTGGACACTGCAAAGTTTCCCCAAAATAAACTGGCCTGTATGGAGCTGCATTTTCTCTGGAACCCAACATCAAGGCCTTGCTTGGTGAGCTTCCATAGTTCAGACTCGTTCTCTTTCTCAGAGGCTTGCAGACCTGATGTGACTTCAGTGAAGACTTAATGTTAATTTTCTCAGAATCCCTGCCAGCCAAGCAGGCTGCTTTCCTAATTTTAATGCATTTTCTAAACCTCTTTGTGCTTTACAGCTTCATTTGGATGGATCAGAACCTTCCACTGCTTTGCCTGCAATTCTGTTGGAATCTCACAAGGCGATTGAAACCAAACTTGAGGAAAAAAAACCCAGTAATTCCAACTGCCAGTTAAACAAAGGGAAAAGATAGGTGAATCTCAACAGACCTCAAAGTTGACAAAGTCATTGTTTAATGTGTTTAGATATAAAGCTAAAAGAAATTTGATAACAGCAATAAGACAGTTCCAAGAATATTCTTACCATGAAATAATTACATCCCAACAGGATTAGAGGTAATCAGCCACACTGTGTCTCAGTACACCTCAGGGGATGATTATCTTACCATAACAACACCACCCAGCGTGTTGCTCCTCTTCAATGTGTTCTGATAAAATAACATTTTAAAGTTTATGTAGCTGTTTGTGTCAGTAGAGGAGAAAGAATAACTATAGTCAGAGTATATTTTCTTTGCCCAGTAACTTTGTATGCTAAAAAAATTTAAATCCCATTGGAAATTCACAAACCTATTTGTTACAAAAATACGTTCAGCATTTAGATTGCAAGAGAAATAATCCAAATTAGGACATTGAAATTTATCTTGGCAGGCTGTGCTTTTTTTTTCACACTGCTATGACTTTAATTTGTGTCACCATTTTAATGTAATTTAAATAGGGAATTTTACTTAATGAGTTTATGAATTGCTAGAAAGAAAGAAAATAAAAAGTGTTTCATGGAAGATTATAAGCCATGCAGAATATTATTTATTTACTTAAATGACCAAAAAATAAAGTAATAAATCTTAGTCTCTCAAATAAATTGAACTATTATGCCTGATTGAGTATATTTATTTACACTAATATAAAATAATATCTCCACAGGTATTACTTTGCTATTATTTGTTATGTGCTGACACTGTTAAGTAAAATATAAAACCAAATAATAATGTATAACATGTGAGGTCCACAGCACTACTCTATACAGTACAGCAGTACAGCACCATATGGATTCTGGTATGTTTTCTTAAACTTTGCATGGCAACTGACAGTAAGGTCAGCTTTGGGAGGGGAAAATTACTGGTGCCATGCTGGGCCAAGCCCAGTATCCCACAAACAGTAATCAGAGGTGAGTGATATTGCCCATCACTTATTTATTGTTACAGACAGATCTAGTGGTGACAGTTCCCTTGTTCTGCAGATATTAATGGGATTTTTGTGATCAAACCAGACTGTCCCAATTCCTTTATTATTGGAATATAACATTGGCACTTGGGTTGGCAGCCTAAAGAAAAAAAACAACTTATTCTGAGCACATGAGAAGCCTTGGAATTGTAGAGGCACATCGAGTGCAAACAATAAATTACAAATGAAAAGAGATTTATCAAGAGCAGCTACTACTTGGAGAAAGATGTTTTGGTCTTCTTGACCTTTCTGAAGTCTGGCTTTCTGGCTTATTACTAAGAACTTTAAAGACTATTATAAATGGTTGACTCAGCTATTCTAGAAATGAATTATGCAGACTATAAAGGGAACTTAACTGACCTCATATACTACCATCTCATGAATGACTATTTTGCTTTGAATTAAAAGTCAAAGGGAAATTAAAATGGATATCTTTATGACCACTTTAAGGAATTTTAAACCCATAACTGAAAAAGAAAAAAAAAATTTGCATTTTTATAGCACATTACTCAAGAAGATCAAAAAACAGCTTATTCATGGGATCCCCATTTTACAGAGAAGAAAACTGAGGCATGGAGAAAAGAAAGACCTAATCTACCCAGAAAACTTTCTGCCTCTTACAGACAGACCTTCTTCCATTAATGCATGGACTATGTTCCACTAGTAACTAACATGTTGTGTCATTTTTACACCAAATTTCACTAGAAGAACCTCTCTTCCAAGTACATCAACACTTCCATATTCAGGAAGCCAAACTGAGAATAAATAATGATCTCATCCTTCTCTCACATGGCTCCATCCCCTTTCACAGGACCCCTCAGAAATCATTTATTTTCAGACTGAGAACATCTAAATGAAGGTGCTAATGCTGCTCATTTGAAGAGAATCAAAGCTGAAATCAAAGAACAAAACTTCTTACTGCAAAGGCATCTTTCAATTTGTTCTGTGCCATTTTGTAAAGAAATAAAAGCCTCTGCACTATCAGGAAGGTTTTGTTTTTGGTCTCCATCACAGACTTGTAAATCTACTGTCATAACTGCTCAGAAAACTATTCTGCAGTCAGCCAAAATCAATTATTACATTAGATGTCTCCAAAGTAGTATTATAATTTTTAAATTCTGAATGGTCTCTACTTCTCTGTAATCTCTGCTATTTAAATATCCTGGGCATTTACACAGTGAAATTAAGGAAACATTTTGCTTTGGCTGTTTTGATTTTTCTAACACCTGTAACTGCAACAGCACCTGAAACCAACAGCTGTCAAACAACAAAAGCAAAATAATAAAATAAGTAAAAATTAAAAGACAGCCAATGTAATTAGCTACTTGGAAGTGCTGGAAATCCTGAATACCCAAAGACACAATGGGTGGTTGGGAGGCCTTGGAGCTGCAGCCTCTTTTGGGTTCCACAACTACTTTTAGAACCACAACAGCAGCTCAGAAATGGGATGATGCCTAAAGAAAATATCAGTGGGTCAGAATCCTACCCTCTGCAGATGTAGGTAACCATGATGCACAAGATTCTTCAGCAAACCTCTGGCTCACACTGACTGTGGTCCATTTCTCTACTGCTCCTGCTCAAGTATTCAGCTATCGTTATTACTCTATATTCAGTGTATTACATTGATCCTTCCTTGTTTTAACAATAATCCTCAGCTCTAGGTCACTCTCAGCTACAACAACTTTTAAGTGTCCTTGGCTCAAATCTTAATCTGGCTTCTCACCTTCAGGCTGATGCCAGGAGGTCCTTTCTCTTATCTGAAGGCTTTCTTGTGCATCCACACAATTAGGCTTTCATCTTGGACCCTGACTGCTGACTAAAACCAGCTGGTGCTCTGGACCAGCATAACTCTTGGCATTAGCAATGTCTGAAGACAAGAAGCATCAGACACTTACTGGAGGAGAGATACAAAATATATACCTTAAAGAACTATGTTTGTATATGATCCAACTTGTCAGGTCAGCAGATGCCTCAGACACCCCAACATTTTCTCTGCTGAGATGTGTGAAAGCTGCATCATGTTACCAGAACTTCAGTGTTCTATCTCTGGCTAGATATTTCTTCATACGATATGAAAGAATGAAGCTTTCAGAGTGAAAACACAGAGACTCTCTAAACTCAAAAGCCTCCCAAAAGCTTCATAAGTGAAACAGCAATAGAGGGTACTTTTTTATTTCTCCTCATCTCATTGGGCAGGAATCTCCAGCGCTCACTGCCTGGGTTTTTCCCTCACAAAACAACAAAACGTGTTTGGTAGGAAGGAAGTACTTAGAACTGCTGTTATCCTTTCTTCAGTATTCTAATGAATTTAATAAGCTCCCACGATGATTTTTACAAGGGAGAGAAGCCTTCAAAAATATTAAAGTGTCTCTGTTTACTCCAGCAGCAAAGAGCATTCCCAGGGACTGGGGCGATGCATCACCACCACATGTGTTCTCGTGGTGCTGGGAAGGAGCTCATAGGGGGAAACAATTCCTCACGTTAAAGCTTTTTAATACTTTTGGAACGTGACTCAATTACAACATCCTGCCTGTGCACTTGTTTTGTTTCACCTGAAATATCACTTGATTTATGATGAAAACCTTCTTTTCTCACCCAGTTCTAATTGCATTTCTACCACACTTACAGTTTCGCTGTGATTTAGTGGCAGCTGCAGTTTGGCATCGTTTCTCTGACACCTAAACTGGCTCCATGAGCTGACAAAGTCCATAGCTCTGCCAAGAGTTTTGAGATACAGAACTCCTGTGAGTATTTTTTGTGTCTAGATCCTCAAAAACCATAATTTTCAAAATAAATAAATATATATGATAAAAAGCTTGTTATGTAAATGTTAAAGGCATGAATATCCTCAGTTTCACAAATAGCCTTCATGTGATCTAGACCTATAAATAATGTGATATATATTGTGATATATACTCATGTGATATATACAATTTCATAACATATGCTTGAGTAATTCCACCTCTTAAATATTCATTACATACATAACCTTACATGATCTGTATTATATTCATCACATATAACTGTTTGGAGTATTCCAAGCATTATGTAAGAAATTATTTGTGGCACAATATCATCTGAATTTAGCTTGTTGTCCCTACCAGAGCAACTGGTGGGGCTTGGTAAGGCTCAGCCTGTGCCTACTCCCAGTTCTGCCAGTGGCTTACAGGTTGATTTAATGGGCAAAGCACCTCAGTCCTGCAATCCTCTCCTTCCCCCCTGTCCAAAGGAATATGTTACAGCCCTCTCTGGAAGGCATTCTGAAATCCAATGATGTGAATTTTGCACATATCAATCTTGTTATTAACTGAATGTCTGAACTGTAAGGTTAACTGAATTTGCATAAATAGCTGTTTATTGAATTTAACTGAATCAGAATCAAGCACTTATCTCAGTTACACTTTTAAATGACTTTTAGAGAGGTAAATTATTTTAAGGATGAATTTTTCAGGTGAATAAGTAGATCACGTTGCTAATATGAATTACTATGAATGGCCCGATTCTCCCAAAATATGCAGAAATTGTAAGAGAAATTGAAATGAGTAAATGAGCACATTAGCAGGAACAAGAGACTTCCATTTACAAACTAATTGGGACAGAGAAAAAAAAAACAACATTAAAAGGAACAGTGTGTAGACTGATTTCTTACTAACGAGGAATCCTAAATGAAGATATAAACATGGAAAGGCTAAAAAGAGACACCTATAATACAGTCACACACACCTCAATACCACAAGATAACCCACTATGGTCTTGTGAATTAGGAAATTATACAAATAATCTGGAAAAAGAAATATAAGTTAATAGCCTGATTGGTAATGAATTTACTGATAGCTCAGTTTTAAGGATAATCCCTTGACATTTGTACTAACAAAGTGTTGCTACTCATGTGCAATATTCATTGCATCCCTCAACCAGATAACCTGATAATAGCAGATTATCATCTGAAACCCTCACATTCTATGACAGCTCTTCTATAAAATTAAAAAAAAAAAAAAAAAAGAAAAAAAAGAAAGTAAAAAAAGAAAAAAAAAAGAGGATAAATAAAAGAGGCAAAGNGGAGAGATACAAAATATATACCTTAAAGAACTATGTTTGTATATGATCCAACTTGTCAGGTCAGCAGATGCCTCAGACACCCCAACATTTTCTCTGCTGAGATGTGTGAAAGCTGCATCATGTTACCAGAACTTCAGTGTTCTATCTCTGGCTAGATATTTCTTCATACGATATGAAAGAATGAAGCTTTCAGAGTGAAAACACAGAGACTCTCTAAACTCAAAAGCCTCCCAAAAGCTTCATAAGTGAAACAGCAATAGAGGGTACTTTTTTATTTCTCCTCATCTCATTGGGCAGGAATCTCCAGCGCTCACTGCCTGGGTTTTTCCCTCACAAAACAACAAAACGTGTTTGGTAGGAAGGAAGTACTTAGAACTGCTGTTATCCTTTCTTCAGTATTCTAATGAATTTAATAAGCTCCCACGATGATTTTTACAAGGGAGAGAAGCCTTCAAAAATATTAAAGTGTCTCTGTTTACTCCAGCAGCAAAGAGCATTCCCAGGGACTGGGGCGATGCATCACCACCACATGTGTTCTCGTGGTGCTGGGAAGGAGCTCATAGGGGGAAACAATTCCTCACGTTAAAGCTTTTTAATACTTTTGGAACGTGACTCAATTACAACATCCTGCCTGTGCACTTGTTTTGTTTCACCTGAAATATCACTTGATTTATGATGAAAACCTTCTTTTCTCACCCAGTTCTAATTGCATTTCTACCACACTTACAGTTTCGCTGTGATTTAGTGGCAGCTGCAGTTTGGCATCGTTTCTCTGACACCTAAACTGGCTCCATGAGCTGACAAAGTCCATAGCTCTGCCAAGAGTTTTGAGATACAGAACTCCTGTGAGTATTTTTTGTGTCTAGATCCTCAAAAACCATAATTTTCAAAATAAATAAATATATATGATAAAAAGCTTGTTATGTAAATGTTAAAGGCATGAATATCCTCAGTTTCACAAATAGCCTTCATGTGATCTAGACCTATAAATAATGTGATATATATTGTGATATATACTCATGTGATATATACAATTTCATAACATATGCTTGAGTAATTCCACCTCTTAAATATTCATTACATACATAACCTTACATGATCTGTATTATATTCATCACATATAACTGTTTGGAGTATTCCAAGCATTATGTAAGAAATTATTTGTGGCACAATATCATCTGAATTTAGCTTGTTGTCCCTACCAGAGCAACTGGTGGGGCTTGGTAAGGCTCAGCCTGTGCCTACTCCCAGTTCTGCCAGTGGCTTACAGGTTGATTTAATGGGCAAAGCACCTCAGTCCTGCAATCCTCTCCTTCCCCCCTGTCCAAAGGAATATGTTACAGCCCTCTCTGGAAGGCATTCTGAAATCCAATGATGTGAATTTTGCACATATCAATCTTGTTATTAACTGAATGTCTGAACTGTAAGGTTAACTGAATTTGCATAAATAGCTGTTTATTGAATTTAACTGAATCAGAATCAAGCACTTATCTCAGTTACACTTTTAAATGACTTTTAGAGAGGTAAATTATTTTAAGGATGAATTTTTCAGGTGAATAAGTAGATCACGTTGCTAATATGAATTACTATGAATGGCCCGATTCTCCCAAAATATGCAGAAATTGTAAGAGAAATTGAAATGAGTAAATGAGCACATTAGCAGGAACAAGAGACTTCCATTTACAAACTAATTGGGACAGAGAAAAAAAAAACAACATTAAAAGGAACAGTGTGTAGACTGATTTCTTACTAACGAGGAATCCTAAATGAAGATATAAACATGGAAAGGCTAAAAAGAGACACCTATAATACAGTCACACACACCTCAATACCACAAGATAACCCACTATGGTCTTGTGAATTAGGAAATTATACAAATAATCTGNCCCCCACATTTTAAAAAAAACTTTTTAAAAAAAAAAAAAAAAAAAAAAAAAAGAAAAAAAAGAAAGTAAAAAAAGAAAAAAAAAAGAGGATAAATAAAAGAGGCAAAGACACAGAAAACTTGACAGGCTGGACAATCAAGGACATTGACTGAGTCAAATTTGTATTGACATTGTTTAATCAACATGGAAATGTTAGACCAGAAAAGAGCCCGTTTTCCCCACCTCACAGGTATTATAGGACTGGGAAAAAATACAGTTTGGAAGTGGAAGTGCATTTTGAAATGATATACACAGATATTCTTCTTTCACTAAAAAATGTGTCTACCCCTACAAAGTTTTTCTTCTGAAATTAGCTAAAACTTCCTTTCTAACAGCAGAATTTAATACTCTTTTTTTGTATGCTTCTATTTCATAACCTTCTAAAACTCTTAAAAAAGAGGTTATAGATCATCATGAAATCAAAGCCAGAATGCTTTTATACTTCCATCTGCTTCTACCACATTCTCATTTTACAGAAAATCATTTGCATTCTGTCTCCTTTCTTTAATTTTACTGTCTGTTTACTTCTCCAAAACAAACTGGGGGGAAAAAAAACAAATAAATCCACCCATTTTTCGTTTAGGAAAAGTGCCTGAAGCACCAAAGAACCACTCCTGTGAACTCCCAGGAAGGATGAGTGTAGCTCAGGTCGCTGAAACTGCAGCTTGGGACACGAGGTGGCAGCTCCAGTTTCCTTTCTGACCTTGGGCAAGTCACTCAGTTGTCTGAATGCTCCAGTCCCTCTCATTCATCCCAAGAGGATGGTTAATACTAAAAAACAGCCTCTCTACATCTGACATCTTAATGTCAAGGTATTTGCAACCTAAACCCCCTAACTCAGCATCCAGCACAGTGAAGGCTCATCCAGGCCAGCTCTGCAGTTACTGCTGCTCTGCAAGAACACCTCTTAAGATGGGAGGGAACAGAAGGTTTGTTCTTTCCCAGCAGTGGTGGACACTGGAGCAGGTTGCCCAGGGAGGTGGTTGAGGCCCCATCCCTGGAGACATTCCAGGTGGGGCTTGAGGAGGCTCTGAGCACCCTGCTCTAGTTGCAGATGGCCCTGCTCTCAGTAGGAGAGTTGAACTAGGTGACCTCTAGATGTCCCTTTCAACCTAGACTTTGATGATTCTATGATTGCCATGAGTTTCTGAGGTTTAATTTCCTATTTGTTGCCAAACACCAAGCATCTAGTTTTAAAATATTTTTTTCCCCATGAAATTTTTCAATTTTACACCTAGTGAAGGTGGTAAGAGCCAGTATGGGTAAACTTATAGAAAGGTTTCCCAGCACAGGGGGAAATTTTTCATTCACACATAATTTTTCAAAAATCCATCTAAATGATAAAAATTTGCCAATCTTTCCTCTAAGAGGAAAGTGCTCACTATTCACCAATTTGAAGGTGAAAAAAAAAAAAGACAAAAGAAAATATAAATAAATTAAATAAAATATAAAATAACAAACCCAGTGCCTTTATTTTCCTACAGGAAGGAATTCAACTCTATAGCACGTTGGCATGACCATTGTAAATATACTTGTCATATTTACATTAAGATCATCATTTTAACATCCTAAGGATCTGAATTTTGAAAACTGAGTACCTGGGCTTCTGAATTTGAATCTATGATGGAATTCAATTAGGAAAAAAAATGTAATTGTTGCTTCCAGCATTCACTCTGGATTGAGTTCCCTGCATTCACTAGACCACAAATGACTGTCTAAAATCACAGAAGTTTCATAATAATAATATTAAAAAAAAAAAAAAAAGTCATTATTTTCTAGTTCCATTAACCAATCTCACATTTGCAGGATGTAACAGTGAAGTTTGCACATTAAGTTCCTAGAAGCTCAATTTGCTTTTATAAAGTGGGGGGGGAGAAAAGTGGAGAAAAGTGGTTTTCACTTGGAAAATAAATAATTAAATGGCAAATGTATGGTACAAAATGCAATTTTTTTTTGGTGGTTTGACTAGAGGAAGGAGGGAGGTCAAAGATACTATTAGAGAAGAAGAGGATCTATCTTAGGGCATTTAAATAATAACACATGATTGCTTCATGTGGTACATCTCCTACTGCCTCATTCAAAAGAGTTTGAAGTAATGAGATTTTTGCAGTTATCTTTTGAAGAATATTCAGTAATCTAATGGCTGAATTCAGACCTGAGTGAAGGTCCTGCAAAGTGTTATACACTCTTTGAAATAAAAGAGGACTGGGAAATGCCAGACTTTACAGAAATAATCCTTTATATCACATTCCCAATTCAAAGGGAAGCTAAACACATGACATAGGGGGAGAATGTAAAAATGGATTAATTAATTTATGTTCATTTCTATTTTTCTCTGGAGCTTCAGGTATGCCACAAAAGCAAATCACCTTCAGCACTGCATAGAAGGAAAACAGATTTTGGATGGCTGGGCAAGAGTTGTGCGAGATCAGAGGAAAAAGGCAAAGCAAAGGTCACACTTCAACACATCCATGTTTAATAAACGTTTGGAGGAGCTGAGGTTGAAAATGATGCCCCTGACCAGCCTGAGGCCAGCAGAACTATGAACATGGTGAGGAAAGTCCAGCACACCAGTAAGAACTCCAGGCTGTCTACTGGAACAATTCACTGCTTTGCTGAGCAGCTTGAATCCAAGCTAAATTCAAAAGGAAATAGAATCTCTCAGAAGCTGCAGGACAGATAACTGGAAGTCTTTTATTTTCTGAAAAGAAAGTAGAAGGAACTCTGGCATGTTTGCAATTTCTGCATGTTACTGGAATATTCAAATACAGCCTCAGAATTTTCTATCTGGCCTTGCTGATGCATAATTAGCATTTTCTATGCAAGGCCCGGTTTTTCCTTGCAAATAAATCTCTCTTAGTGTAACTGAAAATTTCCAAATGGGACGTAATTTTTGATGTTTGTGGTTTGGGTTTTGGGTTTTTTTTGTCTTGAGTTAAGCAGCTGAGCTTTATTATTTTGGAACACAGTCTGTTTTGTGCATATTAACATTTGGGACAGTCTTATCTAGTACTTTCATATTCAGAAGCAGAGACCTTCATTTTTAGCAGAGGGACAAATCACAGAGAAGGAAAATCCTGTTGCCATCACATTAAACTCTTCAAATCTGGCCACATTTTCAGTCTCTGAAAATATTTGCTCAGTTAAAAACCTACTAGAATTTCATGGCTAATTTCTCAGCTTTATGCCTTATATCCTCACAGCTCCTTCAGGCTGAGTGGACTTTGAATGTGTGATCCACAGAGTATCTTGACCAATCTTGAGCAAACCCCGAGCCATCTCAAGACAGTAAGAACTCAGTGTGGTCTTCCCTGCAGCTGCTCCTTTGAGAAGTCAAATACTCTTGTCAATGAGTGTGTATATGTACATATGCATATATACATATATTATTTAATATATAATTTTTGTATATTCTGTACAAACACATTTAGATACATAAAAATACCTCTGAGAATTCCATTACAAGAAACTATGTCAAAAGAAATTGTTAAGATCATAAAAATCAAGCTCTTCAAGAATAAAAATGACAAAGTGAGGACTGCACACAGAAGATTTGCCCAGCTCCCTTAGACATACAGCTCCTGAGACAACTTCTACATACTAAAGACAAGTTCCACCTCATTCAGAGGATAAGGTTGTGAATTCAAGAGGCATCTGGAGTTTGATTTACAAACAAGGTGAACACTCACATTGGAAACAAAGATCAACACAAAATGCAGCCTGAACATGCAACGTGCCACTGAAGACACATTTGCAAAACTGGATTTTAATCATTTCAAACTGGATTTACACTATTAGTACTTTTAAGCTATTCCCTGGTTCATATTCACACGGGGACCAACACTGCCCCACCTTGCAGAGGTGCCATGCTAAATAGTTGACAAGCATTGTAAATCAACAAAAAAAGCACTAGGAGATTTTTATTTTATTTTCATTTTTTGATGCAAGATTTCACCAGCCCTTGGTAAATAAGAGAAGAACAAGGACATAAGAAATACTGACCTAGTATTTATTCAGTAGGAACTCTGTATGCCAGACAAAGCAAAGGTCAGCTGGAACTAGGAAAGAAGAGATTTAAAGTTTCACAGATTACTTTGATCCTGGGACTTATAAGTGCTTGATTCTGTACTCTAAGCCTTTTTTATTATTATTATTAATATAGGTTTGGGCAAGGTCAGTTGTATGTAAATTAGTCTAATGCTACTGGGTGGAATTCAGACTAGAATATAGAAAAATCCCTTACAATACAGATGAAATGTAAAGGGTTCCTGGTTGTAATTAAAGGTGTGCTAAATTGACAGAGAAGCAAATCTGTCTGGGGGGAACATAATGAGTGTCCTTGTAATGAGTCAAACGAGGCTGAGAAAAGTTAAAGTCACCTGCCCATAGCCAAAAGACATATGAAAGGCAACAACATATGATACATGTATTTATCAACTCCAATCTCTATCTAAGCATCATTATCACTCAGAAATGATCAGATCAGAAATTATCGTAACTGTTACCACTCCTAGGAACAAAAAGTAAAAAATACAGAAACTATCTTTCAGGATGCAAAGTCTGTAGAACAGTCGTGATGCTCCCCTGGTAGGAAAATTGTCTGGGTACCTCCTGCCATGCACAAAGAAAGTCTGCAGGGGATGTCCAGCTGAAGAACACACAGCAGCTGCCATTCAAAGCACAGGATCCAAATGGATTTAGACATCTTTTAGGGTTTGCAGATAGATATCTGAGCACTGAATTTCTTGCAGACTTCCAGCTCTCCCTACATCTCATTTTAAGTGACAAAAAAATAAATAAATCATCTTTCTGGCTGCCTGGGTTAGCAGTTTGTTCATGATAACACAAGACTAATGATAACACAGATGAATCCTCCTCGTTGTGCTGGGGATCAACAGGAGGGAGGAGATTCCTGTATTTGCAGTAGCAGGCACCTGCCTCTTCTCAGGTTCTCAGACAGACACTTGACAGCATCTCTTAGCTACCTGCCTGGAGCTGTTTCTGTTTGACATAGGATCCCAGGACCCCTCTGATATAGGTCTCTAAATCATAACTCCTTGGCTGATAAGTGCCACTGCAGCCTGCCAGAGTTTTCCTTGTGAAAGGCAGGGGCATCACTAAAAGACCCCAGAGCAGAAAACAAATTCTTCAAAACTAAGTCTGAAAAGTATGATTTATTATGTCAAAAGGTATACAGCACTCAGACAAATGGACTTAAAATAGCAGACATCAAGGCATATACTGCTAGTGGTTGGCATCACCCTCAGCTTCCAGGTAGATGTGATTTAACCTCGACGTCCACTGCTCTGCCAGGTACCTTGTTAGGGCTGCCCCAGCCCTTGGCTCTCACTCAGCCTCTAGCAGCCTGAGGCAGCAGCCTGCTCCTCTCTGCACCAGGACACAACAGTCCAGTCTTCTACCAGATCAGTGTCTTCTGATCTCCTCTTTCTTAGCAAGACAGCCCTGCTGCTACTATTAGGACTCTGCAGCTGCAGCTCACTGATATAAATAGGACCACTCTGTTCAAGTATTTCTGGAGTGCCCTTTTTTCAGCCCCTTAATTTTACAGTTCTTGCCTGGTTTTTTTTTTCTTCTTCTCCATTCCTCTATCTCCCTCCTACATATTTTACTTCACACGATGGAACTCACTCCAAAGAGCCAGATGGACACTATAATCAAGCAAAATAGTTCAGATAGAAGAGGGGATGTACTGGGCAGAAAGAGAAGACCTTGAACAAATGTCTGCTCCTAGGAAAAGGATACAAGCAAATCCCTGTAAGTTTACAGCCCCTGCATTCACACCAGGGCTATTTCCATCCCTCCTGCCCCCCCATAGCTGGAAGCTATGAACTTTATTACCCATCCTGAGCTCTCTTTCTCCCTCCAGGATCCAGAATTCCTCTCAAACTAGATTTAAAATGTATTATTTAAGCTATCAGTTATCCTTCTCCTGTTGTGACCACCCTACTGTAACTTTCCATAGGAACCCTGTGAATGTGCCATTCTCTCTACTGCACAAACCTGTAACTATTGCAAGTGTTCAACAGAGAGGTGAAAAGGGAAAGCAACAAAAAGCCAAGACACAGCAGTGTTCAAGAGCTAGCAGTCATGAGACAACATGCCTAAAGATCATCAAAGAATGACTTCAATAGCTTTGAACAGCACCTTCTGTACACTTTGATTTTCAGATTCAGCATTTAGTGATGTTTTCTCCCATGTTAGCCAAGACCTCTCTTACAAAGTCATTTTCACTTGCTCACAACCCAAGGGAGTGGACAGACTAAATGGAATACCGTGGCATTTTTCTGTCTTTCTAAATTCTGGGGGTGTGAAAGTCCAGAGAATGAGCTGTAAACAGAAGATATCCTAGTAGGTGGGGACAAGTGGGGAGGAGGAGTGCCTGGATGAACCTCCATTGCTGATTGAACAGGGCAGTACATTTAGACAAAATTAATTTTCAGTGTTGAAATTGTTGCAGTAGCGATCAGAAGAAAATATGGAGAGAAATAAAACTAAATTCTAAAGAAACTGGCACTACACCAGCAGACAGCACATTGCTGCTCTTGAGGTTGATTTCTTCAGATTTCATCCCCCTCTGTATTATTGTTGACTCCTCATGTAACCAAGCAAATCACTCTCACAGAGCCAGGGAGTGAAAGGGAGCCACTGCAGCTGCAGTCAGGCTTCCTATACATTGCAGTAAGCAAACATACCAACTCATTATGACCTTGATCTAACAACCCCAAAGGCTCAAAGGTTCATTGAGTACTACCTTTTTCAATGTTATTTCATGGAGAATGTTTACAGAAAGTTACATTTCTCTTACCAGTTTTCAATTATAAGAAGCAAAAGACTACAGCAGAGGAGAGCAGGGAAATATAAATGAGAACACAAGAGGAAACCAGAAGCACGTGAATCAAAAGCAATAAGCAAACCTCTTTCAGTAGTCTGGTGTGTTTTCAAAGCTATTTAACTCCAAGTAGTAGTGGACACTTCCTTGGGTCACCTTAGAGAACAGCCACCCCAGCTTCATCCCAGCAGAACTCGACTCTCCAGGTTTACACACACACGTAAATCACAGCAAATCAATTCCAGCCAGATGCTGTCAGCTTGTAACTCAGTCACTCTGACAAAGCTTCTCATGGGGGATCTTTTCCTTTGGGAAAGAGGATCCACTGAATCATAAACTCATTTATTCAAAGCAAAGCAAGACAGATTTGGGCAACTGATGACAATAGAAAAAGTCTGAATCCCATGCTCCCTTCTCCCCGGGTGTTTGTTGGCTTTGGTGCAGCTGTTGCCCACCCTCCTTCAGGTGCAGTTGCCATTTGGTCAGATTAACTGTTGTCAGCTTGAGGAGACAGATGAGCTCCTGGTCCTGGCCTTGTGGCTGCCCCTGTTACATTTTCATTTTATACACCTGCAGCTCCTTTTTTAATTTGAAAATTACTTTGTTATACTTAAATTGCTTTCAAAGGCAGTCTGTCCAGGCCAGCAGATGCACTAATGAGGGTTCTTTATCTTTTAAAAGTGCAAAAGGTAATTTTCTTTTCATTTAATTCCAAAAATATTTTAGTCCATTATTTTTTGAATTCACATTTAACACCAGAATGAAAGGACAGAAACATAAGATTCTTTGTTGTAATCTTCAATGGATTAGTGGTATTGATGAAAGAGATTAGGGTGCTGATGTGAATTTGTCACTTAATCTTATAGCATGTTTATCTATTTACCAAGAAATCCGAGTGTGAAGCTAGCAGTGCTGGGAGGCCAAGGGCCAGTACATCTGCTTCCATAGCTGGATACACTTACTAAGGAAAGGAAATAAATGGTCAGATTATAGATCGTTGAGTATTAGGGTGAGGATGGTGGTTTCTTTTTCTAACTCTGAATCACCCTTAACTTCATCTAAACAGAGCAGTTTCATCAGGGATGGAGCACTGCAAGACAACATTCTGTATTAAATTAGGTAGCAACCTGTGCAGTGCATGTTAATGGGAAGAAAAGCTGCATTGCTGGGATTTCTTTCTGTTTTAATTAGATACAATCAGTTTGACAAAAGGACTTTGAGTGGTCTTGATTTTCATTTCAGAGAAATGCGATCATACTTACAATATATTTGTTAGGCAATGTTTTAAAATGCCATATTAGATTATGAAATTAACTCTTTGCATATATCAGATTGGTAAATTAAATCTGAAGTGACCTTGAAGAAATTAAAGTTTCAAATGTAAAAAAAAAAAGGTACGTTTTTGAAGGGAGAATAAGATTTGCTTGAAATTCACAATGTGTTTATGATGTGTTCAAATTTTCAACTCTTCTCAGTCATTTCCAAACCCTTTACAAAGAGAGGATCTAGAATCTTGACTTCATTCACAGAAAGAAAAGATAATTGGGGGAAAAAAAAAAGTATGTCAGTTGAAATACCAGATAAAAGTCACTGTGGTTACAACCTGATGGTGGCTAAAGAAGTTCAGGGAAGGAAAAAAAGGCACCTAAAATAGAGGTACTGTATCAAGCACTGATGAGCAAGAGAACAGGGGTTCTCAACATACTTGTCCCAGAGGTTCCATTCAGATGAAAACTGGTCTATTAAATATTTAATTCATCCTTTTCTCTGAACAGCTCTTCACCAGGATCTGTCTCTTCTCTCAATGACTTCACCCACGTGACATCCATGAAAAAAGCAAAGAAGAGAAAACAGAGAAACACTGTTTAAGCAATGGCTGTTGAGATGGTCCAGCCTTTCTAGTCACACTGGCAGAGAAGGTGTAGCAAAAGCATCTCAAACCTTTGAAAACCAGTTACAGCTATCTTCCAGTAAGTGTGTTTTCAAAGGCTGCAAACTGAATTCAGGTGTAGTGCTGCCTTTCTGTTAGCAATTTCCATATAATTTATGCAAATACCTTATCCAAAATGCTATGAACTTTAATTTCCAGGAATAAATAACAACCCCTAATCTCTGCTCTTTTTTACTGCCTGATTCCTAGTTCCTACCATCATACTCCAGTCTCAGCCTGTACTTTCTGTCAATCCTGTACCTGAATCTGAAGCTGTTACTTATTCCCTGTTACTTATTCCAGCTAAAACTGATCTCTGCTCGAGAGACAGCACTTCTCCCACGGACTCATAGTGGTTTTTAGCTTAAATGTGTCAGCTGGGACTGATTCTGTTTCCAGAAGCTTGAAACACCTTTTCTGGGGGTATAATGGATACTGAAGCAGATCTGCTCTTTTTCTACCGAGAACAATAGCAGGCATTTTAAAAGCTGTGGATGGTGCATCACCAACTGCAGAGTTTTTCTGAAATACTGATATGAACCATTCTCATCACTGGCTTTGTAAGAAGCACATTAACCCTGCTCTTCAGGAGCCATGGTCAGCCGTATCAAAAATATCCCCCTCAAAGAGACCTCCAGTTCTTTCAGAGTATCCTGAACTCACAGAATCCATTCAGATGTTCCCTTTTCTCCCTTTAGTTGGAAAAACATGCTTAGACTGTAAATATATTGTTACCTGTCTGTTTAGTGGTATGAAGCAGTGAGGCTTCTGCAACTTATGCTTGGCTATCAGTGTGGTCTTCCACATAGCAACACATTTATTTTCTCTATCTAAGATAGATTTCCTATATGGGTTTCCTGGCTCATAAACAAGTTTCAGGATCATCTGGTGCATGCAGACAACTCACAGGGGTTGTGCAGGCGACTCAGCCTTGATTTGCCTGTCTATGGCCCTGTCTATGCAGGGATGACACATGGGCAGCTGTGGAGATGGCTCAGCCTGGAGTTGTCCATAAGTCCCAGGACAAACAGGGCAATGATTACCACACAAAGAACCAAAACCCGAGCTGAGCCTTGAAATTCCTCAACAAATGGTATGTCTGGAGTCTCAATTCAAACTACTGTTCAGTTTCCTGAGGAAGTATAAGGAGAACCTGGAGGGCTTCAGTGGTGGGTTCAGCTGACAAAAGAACTTTTGTGCCCCCAAATGGGATAATCCAATTGGGCAGTTTTGCCACAACCTTGTGTATTCAAATTGTATCATCAGTCACATGAACCAGGGGATAAAAGTGCTAAGGTTTAGCTGGGATTTTGGGAGTCACCTCCCCAACACTCATCAGGAGACCCTTCCCCCTTGGTCAGGACATCAGCCAAGGTGACCTTTCTAAGACTGAGAGCCTTACCTGGAGTGATAAACAAATATTTAGCATGCTGTAAGTTTGTAAATGCGAGTGATCAACTAATGTTTATATTTATGTAATATTTATGTAATATTTATCATGCTTGCTAATCTGTTATAGTGCATTCTTGCTTTGAAGTTGTACTAGTGCATTCTGCCAGTGTATCAACAACAAACTGCATTAGTGGTGTATTAGACTTCAAACAGATGGTTTGCTTGGGCCTTACAGTTAAACTCGTGAGTTCAAACAAATCAGTTGCTTAAACCTCATAGTCCAGTCTCTTTTTGCCACATTTAGGCAGAATTTCTGCTATTTACAAGGAAACAGCTCAGCAAAGTTTCTTAACAGCATGTAATTCACCATTTTCTTCTCTGCCTGCTCCAGACTGGGCATAGTGTCAAGTACAGACAGAATCAGAAGACAAAGCAAGGAGATCTATAAAGGACATTATCACTGGAAAAAGACACTAGGATTTATAACCTATTCTCTCTGGGCCAATGCTTTCATACAGGTGAAGGCCTCCAGCTATAAACATTCTGCCAACAGCGCAGTAACAGTGTCATCCTCTACAAGTGTTTGCATTTGATAAAACTGTAATCATTGCTCCTATTTTTTTAGACAAAGCCATTCCAAAGATCATGGAGAAAAAAAAAAATAAATATCAAAAATCAACATACTTTTCTCCTGGTTTTTTCTCCTGGTTTGGACAATGGAAGCAACAGGAGAGAGCAAAGACGAGGTGAAGACCAGAAGAGTCACCAAAACAATTTGTTCTGACCTGAAACAACATCCAGTGTTCCTGCAGAATGGAAACCCACACATTTAGCTGGATGCACAGCCATCAGATGCAAGCACTGCTTTACTGCTGCTCCCACATGTGGAGGAGATTCAGGCCTGGGAGAGCCATCCCACTTCTGCATAAGCAGCAGGAGTTGTTTATAAGAAACGTAAAGCATTAAAAAAAAAGATGCCGAGGAAACTTTAGCAATGGAGCTGCTGTCAGCAGAGATTAAATTGTATACCAACAGCACGACATTTATGCACTGCTACTTAAACTGTGACAAATGGCTGCAAACATGATAGTTTCAGGATCTTTAATCTAAATGAATGGTGCTTTTAGCCTACCTCTGACTGGAATTCATTTTGGAAATAAAGAAGCATTTCCTACTTGGTTATGTACAGAACTACACCACCAAAGACTAAAAGGGCAGGATTCACAGCTTTCCCAGCTCTTGGCAGTACCTCAGTGTACTGGAAGGACTGGGACAGGCTGTTTTTATGTATTTATTCCCTTCTGAGTCACAAGCAATAGCTGCGATGTAAATTAAGGTTATACCTACCTGTTGACCTTACAGAAATTGTTTTCAAGAAGTTTTTTTCTCCACTTTTTTCTTGTTATAGCAACATGCATAATGTAAACTCACATAAGGCAGCAGAGATTACATTAAAATGTAATTTTTAAAATTACATATGTCTCAAATAGCAAGTTACTCAAAAATAATTTCCATCATTATCCGTTTATTACTAACTACTGGATAAAACTGATGGCACAGGTAGTTTACACTAAATTTATTCCTGTATTATCCTCAGTGACTCTCAGCTGAAGGAATTAGAAGCACAATTCTTGCAAACAAGTATTTACAAAGTGATCTTTTAGTGTTTATAGTCTCGTAATACAATATTTATGAAATAAACTAATTGCAAACATTCCAAGGTGTTCTCCAGCTGATAGCACAAGAGAAATATAATTCACTCTTTTATCCTGCCCTCACCATCCCACCTCCCTATTTTCCATCAGTGGCTTGACTGGATATTTTGGAATTAAAAACCAACACAACAAAACAAAACAAAAATAAAAACAAACAAAAACCTGGAAAAGATATTATGTGAAAAATGGTGCTTCAAAAAATAAACAAGTCATCACAAGTACAAAGATGTGAATTTAACATATCACCAGGTGCTTGCACCCCTTACACCTCTGCAAGCTTTGCAGCTGGGGGATACCAGAGGTGGAAAACTGGGTGACATGCTACAAAAAAAATCTCTTGAAGATGCCCCTTGAAACCCTGAAGTTTCCTCCAGCTTTTTTACAACTCCTATATTTTTCAAAAGACAATAAAAACAATCTTCCCCCTTTGTGGGGGTTTATTTGAGGGAAAAATGCCATCTTTGTTGAGAAGAAATTCTTCTGATGAAATACTTCAGTTGGAATAAGGTTGAAGTCGGGTTGGACGTTGCTAAGAGCAGGAAGGCACTGCCATCTCGTGGAGCATCTGCTGGTTTGAGCCGGGCTGATGCTCTGGGCTCAGTCACACTCCAGTACCCACCACCTCATCCTCGCTGCCCCCGTCACCCACTGCCAGCAGCCTGCACAGCCACACGGCAAAGAGCAAACAGCGGGGTCTTTGGAAGTGAGAGGAATTTTCTTCAGGAAATATATCTGACCAAGCTAGAGAAAAGACCTTTAAAAATACACCTCATGCAGAGATGAGGATGAAATGCTGAGTCCACTGCCTCCAAGGGTGCCTCTTTAACGGGAGCTTTGCACCTCACTGCAGAAAGCAGCATCCGCACTGTCCACATCCAACCCATTCCTGGGCATAAACTCTGCCAGTTTTTCACCCAGTGACCTCCCCCCAGACAAGAAGGGGGATTAGGGAAAGGAGAGGAGATTAAAACTGATTTAATAAAACAGTAAAACTAATCCTAATGCCAGTATAAAGTAAATAAATTCTACTCAGACCAGAAAGTGTAGGAGGGGGGTGACAAGGCAAAGGCCATCCTCAGGAGCAGGGAGAAGCCTGAGCAGGAGACCTCCCATCCTCAGCAAACTACCATCTTCACCCTGAGAGTGACCCTTCTGGTGGGGGCTACACCTGCAGCCAACTCAGGTCAGCTGCCCTGGCTGACTCCAACCTGCTACCAGCCTGCAGGCCATGGCTGGCCTGGGATTCTGCCCCAGGGGAGTCAGGGCAGAGGGAAAACTGATGAAACACTAACACCTGCCACCAAAAAAATGCATTTTAAGAGTAAAGCTCAGGCTTTGTGGCAGATGCACAGAGACTGAGCTTCTGTGGGCACAAGAGTGCCCATTGAGTCACCCCTCTCTGCAGCCCAGCTCATCCCAGCAGCACAGACAGAGCCTGCAGCACAGCCCGTGGTGATGGTGTCAGCCCCACTGGGAATTGCCTACACATACTGGAGTATCGGCCTCCTGCTTTTTATATCACTGACTGTTATTTCAATATATTAGAGCTGAGATATTCAAAGCTGCCTGAGGGTTTGGAGAATTAGATTCAAAATGTTCTAGGCAGTTCTGAAAATTCCTAAGAGAGTGATTTTACAATGCTATGAGTCTGATCCTTCAATCCCTCCTTGTGTAAGGAGCGCTTACTTAGAGAAATAGTTTAAGTAGTATTGTCTTAGAGCCAAATTTTGACATTTAGCTGCTGGCCATGCCAGTAGCACTTTTTTTTTTCATGCTCTGCAATCTACAGGTAAACTCAGAGTGAGGAAAAGGTACCATCTTGCCTTTGGGCAAGACACACTCCTGGATGTGCACCAAGAGAAGAGAGCCTGTAATTTGGAGATGCTGTAATTGTGAGAGACACTCCCAGTGTTGGTAAGTGGAAAACAGGTCCCTTACATGCTGCAGGAAAAGTGGGCAAGACTTTAATATGTCTTGGTTTGTTTGTCTGCTACTGTGCTGTGGGGGGTTTGTGAGCTGCAGGCTTAAAATCTAGCAAAAGGCACAGAGAGAAGAGTGGACCCAGATGCACACCAGGACGTGTTGGCTCTTAAAGAGAAGATGCAGCAGAGAGCAGGCTGCCTCAAGTCCAAACCCAACCACCTGCTAAAGAAGCAGAGACCAGCTGGGAGCAGTTTCAAAGCCCCAGGGCAGACAAGGGCTATGTGGATAAAAGAGCCTGGTGTCAGTCAGATATAGCGAAAAGGTACAGTAAAGTTTCCCTTGAGTTTTAAAGGGGTGTTTTCAAGATTTAGATAGGTCCTTCTAAAAGTGTATAGTTTAGAAGGGGATCAGATGTGAGGCTTTTTGCATTAATTTTCAGGGATACAAATGTCTACAGGCATTCTGGCCACTCCTTAACTTTTTAATCTCATGGGTAGTTTAACTAGAGGCAGTGGGCTCGAGGGCCCTGGATTCTTGACACAGTTCATCAATAAAAACACGCGGGCAGCAATAATGGACTTTGCACCCCCACCAAGAAAAAAGCTGCAGCACAGAGCAGAGCTCAGTCATAACCTAGCTTCAAAACAGGCACAAAACCATGGGAAACGAGGCTTCAGGAGTTCTGATTTTGTAGGACTAAGGCATTTCTGTCTAACAGTAAATTTAGTGGCTGGTTTTCCTTCCCAAAGCATTTAAATTATTGTATCTCAGGTGGTAAAAAGGAGATGGAGTGGAATGCTGATTTGATTTAAAAACAGGACGAGCAGTAGGATTTCATTTGGAAAGGAGCACAGAGATAGACCCATCTTTTGAAAGAAACAGCCAGGAGAAAATGAAAAACAGGTCATAGCTCACCTTGAAACCATAATGCCTGTGAAAATCTGGCCTGAGTAAAGGATAGAAGTAAATATTCTCCATTCACATCTAAAATAGCACTTCCAGGCAATTTACTCTATACCCAGTGCACCAGAATGGGTGTTCACACCCCACAAAGTAACCTTGAACAAGGTGTAAAAAACGCTGTGCATAAGAAGCTGACATAAGTTTCTAAAATGCCCTGAGTGTCTGATTCGATCCACTGAAGGGTTATGAAATGAGGAGAAGCTGAGTTTTTTCCACCTTGCTCCCAGCTGGTAATTGCACTCATCATTCTTACTGTATATAGGAGACCATGGCATACTGTGTGAGGATGTGTTTTGTTATGCAGGGTGGAGATGAAGAAGCTAGACAGCGTTGGCAAAAGCTCGTCGGGGACTTCAGCATGACAAAACTCAAACTACAAATTATGGCCAGCTCAGACCTGTGCTACTCTTTATTAAATTCACTAAAATTTGGAGTGTTCCAAAGCCCCATTAAATCTTGGAGGGTTCAGACGTTTGGAGGGGTTTTGCCCCTGTCTGTTGCAGATTCAGTTCTCTGACACAGTCACTGGATTTTGGTAACTCTTTTCATCCTCTCTTTTCTTCATATCCATTAAAGTCTTTTCCATAGTGCCTGTCATTTCTTCAAATACACAGGGTTATTCTGAAACACACTTGCTAAGCTACATGATGGTGAGATTACAAAAGGACACTACACCAATAAAAAAAATCCTTATAAAGCTTTTGATGAAAACGTGGTTAGTACAGTTTATTCAATACACTTTGGTTTTTAAAATGCATTATTCCAATAATTCCTCAAAAATTATTTAAGCATGTCTGGCCTAGTAACTTGTCACATTATGATCAACTGATACATGTTACAGTACATCATTTTAGTCCAAACATGAACTTGCAGGAAGTAAAACATGGATTCAAATGAGCAGGGTTTCAGTTCTGCAGATCAAAAGATACCCCAGTTCCTGAAACACAGCACCAAGACACCCAGTGACTTGGTGTGGTTTACAAACAACAAATTAACCCTGCTTAATACCATGCTTGGGAAGTGGTTTGACACAGCTCTTTCCCATAAAGGGAGTGTTTGAATAAATCTCCTTACACACAGCCTCACTGCATTTTACCACTCACACCATTTTAATTGTAAGTGGGCTTTTGCTCCCTGTGAGCAGCCAACTCCCCTCTCCAGAGCTGGTTGGGGTTTTTAGCTCCAGAGAGCTGCTGTGTGCTGGAGAAATCTACTTGGTTGTTTGTTCCCATTTGAAACTGTGACTGTTGTCAGTGCTACATCTTGACTTTTGCAGCAGTACCCAGGGGTACAGTCCAGTCACCATCACACTAAGTTTAGTCCTTGCCTCCAAGGAGCTAATTCACAATGAATAATTTAGCTGACAAACTTAGTCTGCTTGAGAAATACCCATGAGCAGATTTCAATTTCTTCAAGCATAATCATTAGTCAAAATATGCTGGAATAGAGATGGGGTGAAAGAGGTTGAGGGGAAGAAAAATGAGGAAAAAAGTAAAGGGGATCATACCTGTATTTCTGGCTAGCACAGCATGACTTCACACTCCTAGCTTCTATTCCTTATACTCAATGGGTGAAATTAATTTGAGCAGAGAGAGAAAAAAACCTTTCCAGACTATGAAGCTAGCTAAGATCAGGACTAAAGAGCTAATGTAAGTTTCACCACTTTCCAATCCAGGTACAAGACTGTCTTCTTTAATTATGTTTTTTTCTATCACACAGAGTGCCTGTAAATAGAGGTGGAAAATTCTACATAGTCCCTACCCCACATGCAGAATTCAGCAGCAGAAATCACCCTGTCATGCAGGTGTGTGCTGCGAGTGCAAACACCTGGGACAGCCACAGGCTAGGAACATCTTTCTCTGTCCTCTGACAAAGGGTCCAGGAATAAACAGAGGATGACCAATAGGTGCTAAAGTAACTACCATTAACTACCTGAAGTTAGTTCTTCTTGCTTCTTCTACCAAATACAAGCAGAGCTAATAAAGAGCCTAATTCTGCATTTGTTCCGTGTCTGCCACAGTGACTATACACTGACTGCAATCAAATTATTGCCCCAAACATAGAAATGCTGAATATCTGATCTATCCCTTATCAGGTGGCTTTACTGCTGCAAGTTTATGGCCTTGAGAATATATATGCCACTTTTTTCTCAAGCCTAATGTCTGACCTGCAATCTGAATTTGTCTAGGAAAGTAAAAGGAATTAAATTGCATTTTCCTGTTAAGTAGTAATTGTTTCTTTTTTCTTTTTTCCTTTTTTTTTTTTCATTCAAGTAAAATAGCATTTATTTGATTTTAAATGAGCATACTGCATCAGTGAGTGAGAGCTGCTTCCCTGACTCTTAATGATCACATGCAATTGTCCTGGTTTGGCCTGGGCCAGAGTTCATTTTCTTCCCAAGTAGCATGTGCAGGGCTGAGTTTTGGGTTGAGTGTGAGAATCAAGTTGCTTACACACTGATGTGTTAATTGTTGCTGAGCAGTGTTTATACCAAGTCAAGGACTTTGCAGCTTCTCATCCTGGCCTGCCAGCAGATGCTGGGAGTGCACAAGGAGCTGGGAGGGAACAGATCCAGGACAGCTGACCCAAACTGGTCAAAGGGATATTCCCACCATATGACATCATGGGGGGAGTTGACTGGGGCACACCACAGCTTGGGGGTTGGCTGGGCATCTGTCAGCAGGTGGTAAGAAATCCTGTTGTGCATCATTTGTTTTGTATATTCTTATTAATATTGTCCTTTCATGTCCTACTAAACTGTCTTTATCTTAACCCAGGATTATTACTCTGTTTTTTTCCTGCTTCTCTCCCCTGCCCCACTGCTAGGGGTAGTGAGCAAATGGCTGCATGGTGCTCTGTTGCCAGCTGGGGTTAAACCACAACAGCAATGTTTAATACTGGACACTGAACCATAGAGTGTTCACCTTCCCTTTAGTCCTTCAATATAGAATAGCAATTTTAAATAAAGAAGAAAAAAAAAAAGTCCCCACTCCCTTTCTTCCCTTCCTTTCAGCAAGTTTGGCAGCTAGATTACTGCCACAGAAGTGAGCACAAGTATGTGTGAGCTCTGTGCTGTGTTCCCAGAAGTTTCTGACAGGCTTCTTTATCTTTTGAAACATGGGAGAGGGTTGTTTGTTATACTTCTTATGCATGTGAGGTTAACAGTGAGTATCAGACACGTTGATCAGTCAGAACTTAAAACCAGTATTTACAAATTCACATTCCAAATGTGCCTTTTGGAAAGCTGATGTTTTGGGTAAATAATTGCTCAGGATTGTCTAGAAGGAAGCTAATCAACCCAAGTACCTCCCAGGCAGGCAGCAGTTCAGTCTGCTAAGGACACAACTCTGTACGGAGCTGCTTCAAAGACAGAAAAGATAACTAGACAGATCTGCCTCGGAGGCAGGTCATCAACAAGGGGATGTCTCCTAGACAGGTACCTGTTCCTGTCTGCTTGGAAAGTGAGTTATGAGCCTTTGTACAGCACCTCTCATGCAAGCAGCTTATTCAGGTCTGCTTAGAAAGCAGGTCAGCATGCAGCTATGCCTAACAGGCACACAAGGATGCAAGTCTGCCTCTCCATACCTTCAAAGATCCCCAGACAAGTCAAGAATTTTATTTTAATGATTTCAGCAGAAAGCCATTATTTCCTGGAAGAAATCTTTTCCAGTGCAGTTGCTGGATGTGTCAAACTGCAGTTTCTTTAACAACACACTTTTAATGCCAGATACAAGAAGAGAATTCCTCTTTACAAGGTTCTGGTAGTATTCTTAATATAAAAGGAAATGTTGTTTCATAAGATTTGGCAGCAGGATGCTACAGAGAGCAAAATGCCCAAAAGAACAGGGAAGTACAACTGGAAAAAATAAAACTAAGAGTAGACACACTAAGAAATTATATGTACTCTACCCATATAAACACAGATGTTGGCCTATGTTTTGTCTCCCATCAATATAAGTACCAGCAAGGATTGCAGCTGAAGTTGAGATAGAATTGGCAAAAGTGATAAAATTAATTTAAATATCGTTCATTTCAAAAGGATTATTTCTTTTAAGAAATCTCCAATCAGCAAGGGCTTTAGCAAAGCCATAACTTTAATCACTCAACTAGAGAGCTTTTTAATAAAGATGAAGAGCTTACTTTGCACATAACAGAGCTTTGGTTTCAGTGTATTTGTGAATTCAGACAGGTCTCCATCAGGTGTGTTCGGTTCAGAATTTCAACTTTCCTTCATTACAGCATGATCTACGTTTTCACTTTCTCCATGTGAGCCAGCAGCCAGCAATTCTGCACCAGGGAGGGTGTGTGCTGGCCCAAAGTGAAGCAGAAGTCTGGATGGAGCATAGTTAGCAACACTCTAAAGTGAGAAAGAAAAAACTGTGATGCTCATCAGCAGCTGCTTATTATGGAAAGGTTGTATATATCTAAGAGAGATTCAGCAGCATCCACTGTGAGGAGAGATGGCTGCTTTGAACACTGAGCCAGCAGCAGGCCATTCCAGCCTACTGGGACTCCATAAGGCAGCTTGGAAGATCTGGTTATTTTAAAAGAAAGAGAAGCAAGAAAGAAGAGATCTACAAGCTCCAAAATGTAAGATAGAGAGTAAACTGGACGCATTTCAGGGGGAAAGCAAGATATATACAGAAAACAAAAAGCAAATGGCCTTTGTTTAAGCTAAAAGAACCAGTTTGGTTTACTTCAGGGCACCAGTAAGCCACGCTTCCTACCTGCATAATCTTTAAAGACTCAGGATCTGAGCCCCTGCACTGTGTTGTGCAGGACCACCTGGTCTGCCAACTGTCAGCAGGAATTTTAATGAGAGTCACTTATCTTTTCCAACTGATATTCCCATAGGCACCCAAAGAGAGGTCAACTAATCTTTGAGGAGGGTTTTCTATGTCTGAGTTTGATCTCTGCTGTGCAATCTGTAATATATGTAAAAGACTTAGAAGATATCAATCAAGAAAAAAAAATCTATAGACTTGCCACCTATCAATCAAAAAAAAAATAGGTATAAAACCACGAAAAAATTTAATTTGTTCTTATCCTGGAATGTACTTATACTCTTATACATGAGATTGTCATAGCCTGCACAGCCCCCTAATCTAACTAGTTTAGTCAAACTTACTTTACGTGATCCTATCTACACTGATAGAGCTAAAAACTGATATCAAAAGCATAATACTGGCATCATTCTGTGGCTGTGTGGCATTACAGAATACTCTTTTAAGCCTTCTGACTGTGAACTCTTTGCGTGCCATAATTCACATATTATTTCTTGCACCACATTATTGCAGCTCCAAAGAACCCCTGAACAGACATATTCACCAATAGCTGCAGATTTAGGCTTCTAAAACAGTCTCTTCAGTTAAAGGACATATTTTGCTGAGAAAATATTATTTTAAGTAGATCACTGTTTGGATTTTGGTTTGGGGTTTTTTTTTTTCCAAATGCTGAAATTACCTGCCTTCCCTTTTAGACTTAATTAGTAAGTGACTGAAGGAACTTCTCAGAAAACTTTGCACATCCTTGACTAACAGAAGTTAAAAGTTTTATCTACCCCCACTGCACCAAATGTGAGTAAAAGGTCAGGGATGAGATGCTTTTCCTCTCAACTGACTCTCTTACTCTGCTACTGGGACCAAAGGAGATCCTAAAACACCTCAGAGGTGTTAGATAGGTATCTAAGGGCTAATTTAATTTGTTAAGCTGAAATAGTCCCACAGAGAACCTCTCCAGATGAAGATCAGATGAACACTGTGTCTTGCCAGATGCTATAAACAGCCTGTGCACCCACCCCTTCACTTGTAGAGCCTGCTGATTCCTGGGTAAATCACTTCTCAATCTTTCAGGCTTTTTGCAAATGCTGAACTGGATTTAAGTAGGTCTCAGAATTTTAGTTCTGAATATTACACTATTTTTTTACATAAGGATGCCAGAGGGTGCCCAGTGAAGAGAAGCCATTTGACAAAACAGCTCCAGCATACCCACAGCCTCTCCTTATACTGGAGCAGAGAAGCTGGGTGCCAGGCACTGTTGGCACTGTGGGACACTGCTGGTGGGCTGTGTCCATGGCTGGGCACATCAGCAGCTGACACATCTACCAGGATCTGCTGGGAAAGGTGGCTCCAGTGCCACGTCTCTACATGGCATTGAAAAGTTGGCTGTCCTTTTTACAACACCCATTTGAAACTGCAATAGCTGTATGATTTTTTACACAAAAACCTTCCCCATCTAATATTGCACTTCAGCTTCTCTTACAAAAAATGAGAATATAAAGGAATTTGCCTTCACTTCTCCCTCTAATATCAGTGTAGTATTTCCAACAGCAGCTTAAAACTGGTCCCAGTTTGGAACCAAAGGGTCACTAACCAGTGAGACCAGCTCTTGCACTCTGCTTTTGTTAGCACCAAGCAATTATGAAGTAACCTGAACATTTTGCCTAGAGTTCAGCCATTGATTATCAGTCTGATTATGCCATCAGCCACACTGGTGCTGACAAAGATGAACTTGACTGGTGACAATGAAGTCAGTTTTGACTTGGACGTGAGTGACTGAAATTGAATCTGTCCTCTAATCTGATTTGAGCTGCAGAATCGTGACCACTGATGTCTTCCTTAAGAGAAGCACAAGTGTTCAAGCCAAGGAGAATAAAGAGAAGTACCTAAAGCATGCCAGATTCTGAGTTTCTTTACAGGAGGACACTCAAGAAGCTAAGAAGAGGGAGAGAAACCACACAAACAACTTCAGTTGCTGTTATGTTGCAGAAGCCCCAGTAATTATATAGTCAATTCTATTTCTTTCATGGGTTTGGGGATATCTTTGTATTTGTTGGTTCTAAGCACTTGAAAGAAACAGTTGAAAATACATCCTTTAAAGTATCTACAGAATCCGGTGCTCTTCATAAAAGGATACTGTAAAACTACAAGTATTGGGGGAAAAAAGCTTTCTTTGGAAGATCTAGTAGTCATGGGGAGAAGAAGATGGAACAAATCAAATCACAATAAGCATTTTGAAGTGTTTGCAATAGTTGTTCCTTACAAGTGGATGATTCTACATCTCATGTTCATGTCCATTATTACAGCAGACAAGGGTTTTTTGTAACTAAAATTCAGTACCATTTCTACAGTAGCATTTCACCTTTATTAAAAAAAAAAATAAACAAGCACTGGTCTTTATGACAACTGTATGCCTATTTATTAATATATGTTCTATTCTTACACTTCTCAGTGACCTAGAAAACTCCAGGAAAACTAAAAAACTAGATTACCCATCAGCAATCCAAGCTGATAAGCCTGGAAAGTAAAGACATTTCAAAAACAGACCTAGAGAGTCATCAGCCTCTGAAAAGGCAAAGCTATGGCATGCGGGGTGGCAAGACATTACACAGCTGGACCAGCACATGGACAGCATCTGGAAGGGGACAGAAAGAGCACAAGCTGTTGGCACTTCGTCCTAAGAAAAGTTTTAAGGGTCCACAACAGTTTTCTGGATGGTGCTTCAAGTCCTTTTTCTTTCTAAACCCAGAGCACAGGGTTCATCTGAGGCACGAATTCACCATGTGAAGTACTGGGTGCAGAAGGGTCCCTCCTGGCCAGAGGCACAAGCAACCACAGCTTCCACCAAAGCTCTGGATTCTCTCCAACACCTGGAATTCCAAATGGATCTGCAAAGGATCTGAGCCCCCACACCAAGCAGGGCAGCTGGATGTTAGAGACAACACCTTGCCAGCCACCAATCTAGGTTGGTTAGGATGGGTTTGATAAGCAACAAAAGCAGGGAGAGCTTTGGCCGCATTCAGCTTTAAGGAATTAAAAAGCCTCTGCACAAACACTGCTTGCAAAACATTTCGTTTCTGAGGGCAGGTATACTGTCCTTATATCATTTCAATTTGACAGAGAAAAGAATATGCCTTGTCATCATTCTGCTGAATGCAACCACGATCAAAAATTACTTCTGAGGCAGTTAATAACAACTTTGAGAGTATCAGCAGAATCGTGTAAAACACCACTTACATTTGGCAAGTTTAAATGGGTCTGAAATAACAGGTGAATAATATATTCGGATTTGCCTCCGTAGGCAGCCAGAGCAGAGAAAATTACTGTAAGACAATTTTTTTTTTGACGAAAAGCTCAAGATAAACAACTCAGCTTCTTTTTGTCAAGAGTAACTGAGTGGGAGTATAAATAAAATGCAGTAGGCAGGATGTCTCTGGAGTTTAACAAGGCCTCCAGCTCTCCACCACACAGAAAACTCATTAACACACCGGAGAATCATGGCACAGATCAATTCAGATGAAGAACAGCGATTGTAAGTGAAGAGATTGCAAGTGAAGAGATAAGTGTCATGTTAAATCTGGCTGGGTAGAATATCAAGAAGGGACTTGTTAGATCCCACATTAATCAACTACCAGCAGTTCAGGGCAGAGCTGGTCCTGCTTCTCCCCTACCTAGGAAATTGCACTGCGCTAGCAGGCTGCTAGTTCAAAATGTGTGGAGGATATTTATTAAAATCCAGAAGGTTTTCCATCCCTCCTGACATGACTTCGACACATGAAGCCTTCAATCCACCTCATCTTTAACCTTTCCTCATTTAACATGCTCTGTGCAAGTCCTTCCTCTCCAAAAAAAAAAAAATCTCTTGGACCATTCTGTATTTTGACTACTCTTCAATCTTCTCTCTTTAAAACCATTCTCTTACAGATCCTCTACAGGGTAAAATGCCATCTAAGAATGCCATCTAACACGTATTTCATGGCTACATTTATTAAGAACTGCTATAAAAATGACAACTCCATCACCCAGGTGTGTTGTGAAGGACAGAAGTAGTTGTCACAGCCAGTCAAAGACACATACAGACACATAACAAACAACATATTGTCACATGTATTACCCTCAGCTGTGTGGACATATCCAGCCATCAACCTCCTTAACTGATAGAATCATAGAATCGTTCTGGTTGGGAGACCTTCAAGATCATCAAGTCCAAGCATTAACCCAGCACTGGCCTTTAACTGCCTCCAGGGATGGTGACTCCACCACTTCCCTGAGCAGCCTATTCCAGGGCTTGACAACCCTTTCAACTGAAGAAATTTTTCCCCTTGCCCAACCTTGGCACAACTTGGAGCCACTTCCCAGAAAAAACCACCCCAGGTTACNAAAAAAAAAAAAATCTCTTGGACCATTCTGTATTTTGACTACTCTTCAATCTTCTCTCTTTAAAACCATTCTCTTACAGATCCTCTACAGGGTAAAATGCCATCTAAGAATGCCATCTAACACGTATTTCATGGCTACATTTATTAAGAACTGCTATAAAAATGACAACTCCATCACCCAGGTGTGTTGTGAAGGACAGAAGTAGTTGTCACAGCCAGTCAAAGACACATACAGACACATAACAAACAACATATTGTCACATGTATTACCCTCAGCTGTGTGGACATATCCAGCCATCAACCTCCTTAACTGATAGAATCATAGAATCGTTCTGGTTGGGAGACCTTCAAGATCATCAAGTCCAAGCATTAACCCAGCACTGGCCTTTAACTGCCTCCAGGGATGGTGACTCCACCACTTCCCTGAGCAGCCTATTCCAGGGCTTGACAACCCTTTCAACTGAAGAAATTTTTCCCCTTGCCCAACCTTGGCACAACTTGGAGCCACTTCCCAGAAAAAAACACCCCAGGTTACTCAGCTGCTCCTCATAAGACCTGCCCACTAGACCCATCACCTCCTTCATTGCCCTTCTTTGGACACACTCCAGCACCTTAATGTCTTTCCTGCACTGAGAGACCCAGAAAATGTTGTTTCCTTTTGCTAAATCCCTCTGAATGTTTGCCATGGCCATATCTGCCCAAGCCAAAACCCAAACCAGTAGGTCTTAGTGCACAGTCAGTGGCTTGGGAATCTGTTCTGCAGATCTGTGCTACTTTTGCCTACATGCCCCTACCTTCTCAAATGTGAACAATATTGTATAAGGAATTAAAGATACAGATGTCTGTTTAATGACTTCCATGGAGAAGGAAAACAATAAAGGGTATAGTCCTCCAAAACCATGGCATGTGGAAGAAGAGCACCTTGGTGTGAGGCACAAATATAGAAACATAGTTACTCAAAAACACCCCCAAACTTTGCCCACAGGATTATGCTGTTGAACAAATAAGAGAATCTAACTGAAGTCAGTGTGACCTGCATGTGCTTTAAATGTTCAAGAATTGATTTTTAAAGGATTTTTTTTCCTCTAAATGTCATCTTTTTCTTTTTAACAACTGAAACACTTTTGGATTATACTTTATATTTAATGGAAATACTTTTGGAAGTCTTCTTGGCTGTGACTGCAGACGTTCTGAGGAACTAATTTAGATTTGTTTCTTTTGTTATCTTCTAATTAACTTGCTCTGTTCATAGGTATAGCTTTCCCAAATTGTCCTCTTCCAAATTCTTTTCTTTTATATACTCTCTATTAACATTGTTCTTCAAAAAATAAAGGCAAATTAAGGAAATACCAGCCACTAGTCTGCAATTACATCAGTCAGATAATTCATATTTCCAGTCTTTTGAATATTCTTGAATGCTCCCTCACAATGGATATCAGATCCCTTTCTCTGTGTAGCAGGAAGGCAAATTTCAGGCAAATCCTTATCGCCACACATAAAATACTGCCTGCTCTTCTGCTTTACATTCACACAACCCCATTCTTGCTTGTTATTAGCAATTCAGCAAATTGTAAAATACCAGCAATCCAGCGTTGCTGCACCTTCCTTGAGGAATATGCTCCCCTTAGCACTTGCATAAATGTTATCCCAATCAATAACCTAGTAATTAAAGTCACCGGCATTTTGGCCTTTTTACAAGTCTCCTTATCTGGAAACAAAACAAAAAACAAAACAAAACACAAACCAACCACAAAAAAAAAATAATTCTTGCTCTACTTTTTCAAACTGCCTTGGAAACAGAACAAGAATCATTCAGTCACCCCTTTGTCCTTAACCCCTGAATTAGCTCTTGCTGTAACATCAGTGAAAATCATTTTGTTTCTCTCTGCAGATACAGTTTCATTTTCTTCCTGAGTGTGACTTTCACCTTCTCCCACTCTTCTAGTTTATCAATAAGCCATAAATTCTGATTTTGATAGTACTAGTAGTGGCTTTGTCTCAGGGGTTTTTTGGTTAAGAGGGTTTGGGTTTGTTTTGTTTTACTTCCAGTAATAAAACAAAAACGAAACCCAACCAAAGCAACTGAAATTCTAAGGACAGGAAAACACTGGTGAGGAAATGACTGAGTTTGACAAACAATTAGTTATCTACACTGCTCACTCCCAGAACTTACCGAGGATGTAATTCTGCCTCTGTTAAAGGCAATGGGAGTTTTGTCATTGACTTCAGCTGAGCTAGAATGTCACTCTAGCAATATTGTTGTGAGTACCTGGGAGGAACCCGTGTGGAAGGCACTGCAAGCTCACCTGGCAACTGCATTTCTCTGGAAACAAAACCCATCATTTTGAAATTCAGCTTCAGAACTTTCTCAATCATTGTCTTTTTAAAAGGTTGAACAGACAGAAGGTAAGAGCTTTCAACACAGTGGAAGCAGGATGCAGTTATATGCACATGCTCCAGAGAAAACTATCACTTGCATGGTTTTGAGAATGACTTTCCCCAGCATCTGATGATGAAGGAGCCACATCTTGCTCTGCACCCCAAAGACCCTCCTTTGAATCAACAGCATGGCACACACACCCATCCAGCCTCTTATTTCTGCAGCCTTGGCTATTAAAGAGTCTCAACCTGGAGCTAAATTGATTGCAGTGATTTCTCATTATGGAAATCACAAAAATATAATCCAATGCGAAATTTAAAAAAAAGCTATCCCCTTCTATCCCTCAAGTATTGTAAATAAAAATCCATTAAAGATGTTTTGATTATTACTCCACCAAGGTGCAGTGCAGTGGCAATTGGCTGGCAGAGCTGCTTGGCCATTTTTTCCTACAGCAGGTGTCCAAGGGGGAGGTGCAGCAAAGGTGAAGCATCCCTTGGCCATTGCAGTGGATGAGCACTGTGCCTAGATTGGCCCTGCCTGGTGTACGAGCTGTATTTTGAGAGGGCAGGACTCCAGCCAAACATCCCAAAGCAGCTGTCTGTCCTAAGCACCCGTCATTAAAGAGATACGACTCTGCTAATCCAGCCCTGATTTAGGAAGAAGGATTAATATTTAGACAACACCACCACCACAAATAAGCTTCTGAGACTGTAAAAAAAAAAAAAAAAAAGTCATTCAAGGTTGCTTAATCAGGTAGAGATGATTCATTTGAGAAAACCTGCACCATGACCTTTCACAAGCTCCTGAGCGCAGGCAGGCTGTCAAATTTTTATGGAGAAAAGAGGTGTAATCAACTAGTGGTTATGATGACCTTTTAATAAGTAAATGGTTGAGGTGGGCACACCTTCTGAGCAGAATAAAAAATTGGATTTGCCCATGTGTCTAGTGCTTGCTGGAGAAGGTGATGAAATCCAGCCACGTGCTTGTTCTATTAGCCCGCTCCAACTAATACATATATACACATACGGAGTCATATGTACTGCTGGAACACTGCACAGGAGTGCAGAGCTGCTAAACACTGTGCAACTCTGCAGACCTTGTGAAGAGATGAGGGCTGCCCGTCTGCACTGTGCCCGTAGGAGCCCCCCGAGTCACGAAGCTCCCACTCCAGAGCAGCCGGGACGGTGCCGGCCAGGCCAGGGCTCCTGAAGCCTTCACACCCCGCGGTCCAGCCCGTCCACCCCGGGGACACCCCGGCAGCGGGGAGGCGGAGGAGAGGGGGGGGGATTTCCGCGGGAGCCGGTGCCGGCTGGAGCCCAGGGCCGCGGCGACAGGTGCGGCGGCGGCCCCCGTCTAAAAGCAGCAACCGCCACGGGGGACACGGGGCCGCGGCGAGCAGGGGCATAAAAGTCATGGGGCGGCGGGGCGGCGGCAGGAGCCATGAAGGCTGGCGGGGGGGCGGCGGCGGCGGGCGCGGG